>JACXGK010006375.1:12328-29091 GCA_016801125.1 Novumbra hubbsi
CAGTCACACTCCAAACTCCACTATGGCCAAGACCAAAGAGCTGTCAAAGGACACCAGAAACAAAATTGTAGACCTGCACCAGGCTGGGAAGACTGAATCTGCAATAGGTAAGCAGCTTGGTGTGAAGAAATCAACTGTGGGAGCAATTATTAGGAAATGGAAGACATACAAGACCACTGATAATCTCCCTCGATCTGGGTCAAAATTATCACAAGAACGGTGAGCAAAAAACCCAGAACCACACTGGGGGACCTAGTGAATGACCTGCAGAGAGCTGGGACCAAAGTAACAAAGCCTACCATCAGTAACACACTATGCCGCAAGGGACTCAAAACCATCAGTGCCAGACATGTCCCCCTGCTGAAGACAGTACATGTCCAGGCCCGTCTGAAGTTCGCTAGAGAGCATTTGGATGATCCAGAAGAAGATTCGGAGAATGTCATATGGTCAGATGAAACCAAAATAGAACTTCTTGGTAAAAACTCAACTCGTCGTGTTTGGAGGACAAAGAATGCTTGCATCCAAAGAACACCATACCTACTGTGAAGCATGGGGGTGGAAACATCATGCTTTGGGGCTGTTTTTCTGCAAAGGGACCAGGACGACTGATCCGTGTAAACGACAGAATGAATGGGGCCATGTATTGTGAGATTTTGAGTGAAAACCTCCTTCCCTCAGCTAGGGCATTGAAGATGAAACGTGGCTGGGTCTTTCAGCATGACAATGATTCCAAACACACCGCCCGGGCAACAAAGGAGTGGCTTCGTAAGAAGCATTTCAGGGTCCTGGAGTGGCCTAGCCAGTCTCCAAATCTCAACCCCATAGAAAATCTTTGGAGGGAGTTGAAAGTCCGTGTTGCCCAGCAACAGCCCCAAAACATCACTGGGGGGGGAGACAAGACCTAGCAATGAGGACAAAATAGATCAAAACGCACAAAAACAAACATGCATGTACCCAACATTTTACCTGTGCCCGTAGCACCATGACTTCACACTGGAAATACCCTAACATTGATTTAAGGCCAGAAGGCTAATTATCAGGTTCATTGTTTTTAGAACACTGCACCATCAATATTTCCTGAACAGAGCAACATGATGTAGTGTGTAATATAACCATTTCTTTCTTCATTAGCACGAGTCCAAGATGTTGACTTTTCATAGTATATTGTTTATTGTTAAAAGGATCCGCATTAGCTGTCACCAAAGTGGGACTAGCTAATCTTCCTGGGGTCCAACAACAAGAAAAAAAAAATCACTTAGCAGTGATAATCTAAACGCAGTAAAACATTGTAGACATCATTATAAACATAATACAAAAATATTCTGAATACGTTATTACAGTACTACATTTATAAAGTAAATATGTCCATTCCCTACATACAATTTTAAATAGTACATTCTCAGATGGTACCTGAAAGAAAGAATCTGAAAAACTTTATTGCCAAATACATTTACACATACAAGGAATTTTCTTTGGTGCTATGGTGCAAGACAGAAAAACACAGTAAGTAGCATGAGGTAATTAAAGTAAATATAAAATGTGCAAACATTTACTTAATAAGTTAAAGTGCAATGTGCATGAAGGGAGTCCAGAGAAGTGCATTATGTAGAATTTAATTTAAGTTATGGGGCAGAGAGTGTCAAGTCATTGGGGGTCATCTGGCTTTGTCGAAGAGGCCAGCTGCCGATGGTAAGAAGCTGTTTTTGTGGTGGAGGTGTTGATCCTTATGAACCTTAGCCTCCTGCCAGATGGGAGTGGCTGAAACAGTTTGTGTCCAGGGTGGGAGAGGTCAGCCACAATCTTTCCTGCACGCCTCAGGGTCCTGGTGGTGTACAGGTCCTCGAGGGATGGCAGATTGCAGCCAATCACCTTCTCTGCAGATCGAATGGCTCGCTGCAGTCTGCTCCTGTCCTTGGCAGTAGCAGCAGCGTACCAGATGGTGATGGAGGAGGTGAGGATGGACTCAATGATGGCTGTTTAGAAGTGCACCATCATTGTCTTTGCCAGGTTGAACTTCATCAGCTGCCGCAGAAGGTACAACCTCTGCTGTGCTTTTGTGATAATGGAGGTGATGTTTTGCTCACACTTGAAATCCTGGGTGATTATGATGCCCAGAAAGCGGAAGGACTCTGCAATAGTGACTGTATTCAGTGGGCAATTATTACAATGATTGATGGCCCGATAAATATCTGTTTAAAGCATTTGATTGTGGGCATGGTAGTATCATCTGGCCATCATCAGCTTACCTAGTCCAATGAGAATGAACTTGATCACACCTAACAATTTGGTTATATAAGAAAACGGGTTGAGAATAAAAGTGTTAAGGCCGAACCTCGCGGAGGTGAGGGGAGGACCCAAATGCAGAAACGTGAGCGGAAAGGTAAGGCTGGTTTGACCAGACGAGAGGGATCTTGAAGGGAGCTGGTGGTTTGCTCGGACGAAACGAGCTGGGGCGAGAACAATAGCAAAGTCAAAAAATAGATATCTGCTTAATTTGCAGGAGCCGAAAAAACTTACTGTACCCACTTGTAGCACTATGTTTGAACCAGCAGCGAGGAGAGGGAACTGGGGTGCTTATGTAGGGGACTAATGAGTGATGGAGAACAGGTGTGCGTGTTTAGTGACCGAGGTGCTTTGTAACAAGCGCTTGTGATAGCACCACGTGACCACTAGAGGGCGTTCTTTGGGCCCGTATCCCTCCCAGTCCACCAGGTATTGAAACCCGCGGCCCCGACGCCGCGCGTCCAGCAGACGACGAACGGTGTATGCAGGGTGGTCATTGATCATCTGAGGAGGGGGTGGCGCCGGGGGAGCGGGACAGAGAGGGCTGGTGGACACCGGCTTGAGAAACGTGGAACACCGGGTGAATGCGCATGGAGGCGGGAAGGTGGGGCCGAACGGAGCAAGGGTTGACGACCGACTTCACCACGTACGGACTCACGTAACGGGGAGCGAGTTTACGCGTCTCCACTCTGAGGGGGAGGTCCTTTGCAAGCACCCACACCTGCTGACCGGGGCTGTACGCCAGAGCGGGGGTACGGTGGCGGTCCGCAAAGCGCTTGGAGCCCGCCGAGGAGCGTAACAGCGCAGAGCGAGCACGTCTCCAAATCCCCCGACAGCGTTGGAGGTGTGCTTGTACTGAGGGAACGGCGACTTCGATTCCTTGTGCCGGGAACAACGGCGGCTGTAACCCATACACACGGAAAGGGGAGAAACCCGAGGAGGAGCACACCAGGGTATTGTGGGCATATTCTACCCAGACAAAGGAGGTCGCCCAAGTAGATTGGTTGGTAGATGTGAAGGTGCGGAGAGCTGTCTCAAGCGATTGATTTACACGTTCGGTCTGTCCATTGGACTGCGGATGATATCCAGAGGATAGACTGACGGGTGCTCCAATACCGTGGCAAAAGGCCTTCCATACATGGGAGGGAAACTGGGGGCCTCGGTCGGAAACCACGTCCTGGGGTATACCGTGGGGTCGGATGACGTGCGCCACCAGAAGATCAGCTGTCTCCTTCGCAGACGGCAGTTTGGGCAATGCCACGAAGTGAGCCATTTTTGAGAACCGGTCGACGATTGTAAGAACCGTAGTCATTCCACTGGAGGGATGGAGACCGGTAACAAAATCCAGGGAAACGTGAGACCACGGTCGGCTCGGTACTGGTAAGGGACAGAGTAAACCAGCCGGTGCACGTGTCGACGTCTTGCTGCTTGCGCAATCGTGGCAAGCGGAGACGTAGTCCCGGACGTCCTGGACCATTGTGGGCCACCAGAAGTGACGCTGGAGAAATGAGAGCGTGCGAGTCACACCAGGATGGCAAGCAAGATGGTAGGTGTGTGCCCACGTAAGAACCTCCGAACGGACAGCGTCAGGAACAAATAGACGGTCCCGAGGTCCTGTCTCTGGATCCGGCTGCTGTTGCTGTGCCCGTCTAACCGTTGTTTCTATCTCCCATGTCAACCCCGCCCGGAGACAAAAAGGGGGCAGGATTCTTGAAGGGCCGTTGTCGGTCCCGTCTGGAGCATGGAAACGAGAAAGGGCGTCGGGCTTAGTATTGCGGGAGCCCGGTCGGTACGTAAGATGGAATTGAAAACGTCAGAAGAAAAGCGCCCAACGGGCTTGCCTTGAGTTCAAACGTTTTGCTGTATGTAGATAAGACAGATTTTTGTGATCCGTCCAAACTATGAATGGTAGGACGGCCCCCTATAGCCAATGTCTCCATTCCTCCAAGGCAAGCTTAACCGCGAGCAGCTCCTTATTCCCGACATCATAGTTCTTTTCGGTGGACAACAGTTTTTTTTAATAAAAAGCACACGGGTGGAGCTTTTGGTCTGTGGTAGAATGCTGCGACAGGACCGCCCCTACTCCGGTGTCAGATGCGTCCACCTCCACAATGAATTGGAGAGAAGGGTCGGGTTGAACAAGAATAGGTGAGGATGTGAATCTGCTCTTTAGTGTCCCAAAGGCGTGATCTGCTTCCTTCGTCCATTTGAATGGTGTTTTAATGGACGTGAGGGTGGTGAGAGGAGCAGCGATCACACTGTAATGCCGTATGAAACTGCGGTAAAAATTTGCGAATCCCAAAAACCGTTGGAGCTGTCTGCGGTCTTCGGGGGTCGGCCATTCGGTAACCGCGGAAATCTTTCTTGGGTCCATCTCCACTCTCCCCGGTGTAGAAACCTAATGTTTCCCTCGGGTTGCAAATCAGCGAATGTCCACGCCGTTAAGTCTTCCCAAATCATACACCTTTATTACGAATGCAGTCCGTTCACATTGGACACAGTTTAAATAGCCACACACACAATCGATGCATCGTAGTTGCTGCGCGTGCTTCCTGGATGGGCGTGTCCCATCTTGCAGACCCCGTCTCTGGGCAAGGGGTCATCTGGTGACCGTCTCGGAGGCAGACTAGGGGAGGCAGTTGAGGGGCCAGTTTGACAATAGTATATCGAACAGGACACATCTGCTGGCTCGTGTCTGCTTCTCCTCACTTGGGTTCCCTTATCAGTATCCGTGGGTGGGGGTCAAGCTAGAAGTTAATCTATAGGTTTCCATGCACAAAGTGTCCATTGTCTTATTCTCCTAACTTCCTGACCCCCCCCCCCCCCCGTTCTTATGGAATGTCCCAAGTAACTTATTAACCCTCCGCCTTACTATTTCTTAGGAATAACGAATTCCACATCGGAGATAGGACGTGACACAGAAATGTACTGGTGGATACATGGAATTCGCTTTTTTCTAATTTAACGTATAGTTGGTTATGGAGGAGACGTTCTAGGACCCGACGGACATGTGTAATATGGTCCTCTAGAGAGGATGAGAATATTAGAATATCGTCAAGATAGACCACGACGAAACGATTCAGCATGTCTCTGAGTACGTCATTTACTAGGGCTTGGAAAACGACTGGTGCATTTATAAGGCCGAATGGCACGACGAGGTACTCAAAGTGTCCTAATGGTGTGTTCAATGCTGTCTTCCACTCGTCACCTTCTCTTATGCGCACGAGGTGGTATGCGTTGCGCAAATCCAGTTTGGTGAACATGGATGCCCCACGTAGTGGAGTGAAGGTAGAACTGAGCAGAGGTAAGGGATATTAATTACGTGTGAAGATTGCATTGAGGGCCCGGTAATCTATGCAGGGACGCAATGAGCCGTCCTTTTTACCTACAAAAAAGAATCCCGCTCCAACCGGAGAGGAGGACGGACGAACAATGCCCGAAGAAAGGGATTCGTGAATGTAGCGTTCCATATTCTCCGTCTCTGGTCTTGACAGTTTATATAAGCGAACACTGGGTAAGGTCGCGCCTGGCAGTAAATCAATAGCCAGATCATAAGGACGATGCGGGGGGAGTGATAAGGCCTCCTCCTTCTTGAACACCGCGGCCAGGTCGTGGTAGTGTTTTGGTACAGCGGATAAATCGGTTTCCGGGATGGAGACCGAGGAAACGACGGCCGTTGGTGTCTCTGCTGAACCGAGACAAAGTTGGAAACAATTAGATCCCCCGATACCCAGTCTACCTGAGGGTTATGGATCTTTAACCAAGGTCACAGAGGATTATTGGAGACATGGGACTGTCAATGAGAAAAAGGGATAACCTCTCTCGATGGTTTCCCGCGATGACCAGGAGGATGTGCTCGGTTCGGAGAGTTATGAAGGCGATTTTTGATCACTCAAACCTCTTAAAGTTAGCGGAGGCGTGACGTGCGAACAGGTAATCTTCATCTGATGTACGAGCCCCCTATCAATGAAATTACCGTCCGCGCCGGAATCAATCAGGACGCGTACGGGCATGGTGGTCATGGCCCAATGAATGGTGGCCTCGAGATCCTCCGCAGAGGGGGAGGTTTGTGCCTTGCCCGTCCATAACTCCCTCCTTATGAGCGGGCGGTGCCGTTTCCCTGAAGGACTGGGCAGGTTGGAATGGTGTGTCCCAGTGTCCTGCAGTATAGGCAGGCTCCCACGGCCAAAAGACGCGCCCTCTCAGCCCGGGAAATGCGCGTGCGTCCCAGCTGCATAGGTTCCTGGTAGGTAGCTGGATCGCGTGGGCGTGTTACGTCCGATAGTGCGGAGGAAAGCTTTGACTCGGGAAGTGAGACGGAAACGCGAGCCCGGTGGGTTGGGGTTCTCTCACGGCGACGTCTGTCCATGCGCTGAGTCAAAGCGACCAGTTCCTCTCGGGAAGCCAACTCGTCTTTTGGGCCTTCTGAGAGGCCGTTCACGAACGCCCCCTGTAAGGCGTTGTCATTCCATCCGCTTTCCGCGGCCAGGATCCTGAAGTCTATGGCATAGTCAGCTGCGCTACGGGTACCCTGGCGCAGCCCGAGGAGCCTCCTTCCCGCGTCCCGCCCCCTCTCCTGCTGATCGAAAACTTTCAGGAGCTCCTCTGTGAAGGTCGCATTGGAGGAGCAAAGGGGACTGTCGGACATCCAAATGGCAGAGGCCCATGAGAGGGCTCTGCCTGAAAGGGCACTCACCAGGTAGGCTACACGAGCCCTATCCGTGGGGTAAGTAAAGGGCTGCTGCTCAAACAGCAGGGAACATTGGAGTAAAAAGGGACGAACCCGACCTGGTTCGCCCGTGAACCGTTCCGGTGGAGCGACGTGTGGCTCTCTGTGAATCGACGGGGTGGAGGAAAGAGAGAGTTGAGGTCCACCACCGGAGTCGTTGCGTTGTTGAGTCTCCGTTCCTACAGCATGTCGTTCGCTCCGTAGGGTGATAACCAATTCGGTCAATGTCTCCGACAGGTTTTGGAGGAGAGACTCGTGCCGTTGAATAGCGGCACCTTGTTGATGGAGAGCGTGATGAATAGGTTCTGCTGGATCCATCATTGGCTAGTTCAATCTGTTAAGGCCGAACCTCGCGGAGGTGAGGAAAGGACCCAAATGCAGAAACGTGAGCGGAAAGGTAATGCTGGTTTGACCAGATGAGAGGGATCTTGAAGGAAGCTGGTGGTTTGCTCGGATGAAACGAGCTGGGGCGAGAACAATAGCGAAGTCAAAAAATTTATATCTGCTTAATTTGCAGGAGCCGAAAAAACGTAGTGTACCCACTTGTAGCACTATGTTTGAACTAGCAGCGAGGAGAGGGAACTGGGGTGCTTATGTAGGTGACTAATGAGTGATGGAGAACAGGTGTGCGTGTTTAGTGACCGAGGTGCTTTGTAACAAGCGCTTGTGATAGCACCACGTGACCACTAGAGGGTGTGCCAGGGCCAGTGTCGGCGAGTTTCAGGGTGGAATCCTGACAAAAAGGCAATGTTTCTGAAAAATGTAGTTGTATTGAAGACCAGCCTGTTCTCTACCGTTAACAACGAGAGTCGACGGTGCATACTAATAGTGTTTGTTCTTATGGGACAATGTAATACTAACCTGGCCACTCTGTTTTGTGCAGTTTGTCGTTTCTTTAGTGACCTTTAGATGTTGATGACCATACAGGTGCACAATAATCCAGGTGACAAAATTTAAGATTTAGCCCCCTGTCCCACAATGTGTGTAAGGACATAAGAAAGACATTTCCTTACCGTAGAGATACCACAACTCATCTTCTTCACTATGGTATCAATATGTTCTGCCCATGACCGCTGACTATCTATTATTGTTCCTAGTAATTTTACTTTATCTACCTGTCCTATAGGTTCCCCAGACAAGTTCAAACTCATCTTTGGTGTAGATGACAGTTAATGACTCGATCCCAAGATAATTGGGATGAGTCCACCCACAAATGAGTCCACCCGCAAAACCAATGACAAAGTCAAATAGACACCCCTTTTAAGAGGTATGGGCAATAAATGTGGGGCCCATCAGTAACCAACCTCACACCCTGTCTATTGTCATTTGTTCAGAGTTAGTCAGCTCAATCATACACTGTGTCAAGCTTAAATCAATTACTTTGCACTTGTAAGTCATTTTTGCTTAGACAATTAGATAGCAGGGTATGGAATACCTAGATAGAATAAGAACATTACAATTTCAACAAATATCTTAAATGGATTAACAACACAATTACAATTGGATAAAGCCACAGCACAGGTTAATGTAAAAATTATAACAATTTAAAAAAATACTACGCCGTGGTCACTCAATTAAACGGACAGGAGTTTGCCTTATGGCTAACATCATGTGCTATTGCTGGCAAGCACAATTAATGGAACAAACTAGCCAGAGGGTTACCTACAGTTGTCAAATATCCTAGATTTGTTAAAATTATTTTTACACAGCAATAAATAAAAACTCTAACTATGAAGGATTCAGGAGATGAGCGTTTAATCTTTGGATGTGGCCAACTTCACTCGTCACTTGTGCCCCAAACCATTTCTGTCAGCGTCTTCATGTGTCAGTCGTCCAAAGTACTAGTACAAAAACACTACCATAGTTAAAAAATCCAAATGTTTGCGAGACCTAGCAAGCTGACACAAATCTTTCCTTTTCGTTGCCAATAACAAAAATAGATTGAAAAAACTAGACCAAGAGTACACATCTGTCTAAAAATTTTGTGATAGTACTGTCAAGAATTTCATAGACGCATATGACGTCAGATGTCGCTGGGTTGTACAATATCTTTTTTATTATGAAAAAAAATATTTTGCTGAAGGACAAACCCTTGACCAACTAGGCGCAAACAGAGGTATAGCATTAAGCTCTAATGCAATGAGGGTGCCACTCTGAATAAGTCATCGACTCTGGATCCAGCAAAAGAGCCCCAGACCATCATGCTTCCTTCTCCATGTTGGACAGTTGGTGTCACACACTGAGGAACCATTAATTTTGCCTTACTTGATGGCATTCAATACCCTGTGTGATGCACCAAAGATTTTGATTAATTGGTCCAAAAGACCTTTTTCCAATCTTCAGTAGTCCACTGGTGGCGCTTCCTGGCCCAGGCAAGCCTCCTTTTGTCCTAAAAATTACTTTCTTACTGCCACTTGACCTGTCAAACCTGCAGTTCAAAGTATTATCTTCACAGTTGAAATTGAGACTTACTTTTACTAGTGTTGAGCTGTGCTTGAAATCATTGTGCTGTGAGCCATCTGTTGACTCTCAAACATTTCTTCCGATTCAATTGTGGCCTTGTCTGCGTTTCCTCCAGTTTTAAATTGTTATTTGCCTTTTTGTCGCCATTATGAAACCTATACGCTATTTCCTTCAGCACAATTTTGCCCAAGTTATGCTTAAGAGGGTTGTAATTTACTTCCATTGCTGCAGAAAAGCTGTAAGTATATGACCGGACACTTATTCCCTTGAATATTTTGGTAACCCAAACTTTTTTCCACTGGCAGTTGACTGCTTTCGTTGGTTTCATTTCGGAATATTCACTTGGCTTGATTGTCAATAGAAACTGGAAAATTGGGGATGTTTAAAAACATTTTACTGGTAGTGTAGGGCAATTTTCCAGCTTCGATAAAAATCTCTTGATGAAGAAACTGTAGCTCCAATGTGGAGCTTCATGAGGAAAGAAGGGTTATTTAAATGAACTGTAAGGGTATCCACAAATTTGACCATATATAATATATATTTTTTGCTTTGCCAAAATGTAGTTGTCACACTTGTGCTGTCCAAGGACTTGTCAAATAGGCATTTGTCTATGCTACAGTGTGATTACTTGGGTTTGCGTTATTGTATTGGGAGTGTGTCATCGTATTGCTGGTAATAGGTTTTGGTATTGGGGGGGGGGGATTGTGTTCATATTTGGGGTTGTGTTTTGCACTTCAGGGCTACTGAAGTAAAGGTGACTGGCAATGACATTCAGTCAGATAAAGAATTAAGAAGTTTTTTAGCCATGCTACAAGCTACGTATTCTATATTCAGGGAATCTGTTGTCTCTCATTATTTTAAATGGGCATACCTGGTGCAAACTTATGCCTCCTTTACTCCTGACCTCAAACAACAGCCCATCTGCACACAAATATAACCATACATATTGAACTTTGTCAGAGGGTGGGGACCTCTGTCTTTCCGGTATTATTGGTTTCTTTAGGGAGACTGGACTGGAGGGCATATATTCCCAGAATTTACAGAAGCGTATCCTATTCTCAAAGATTCAAAGATGTGTAGAAAGCTGTTAACCCAATGCATTTATTAAAATATTTGTGATACCAGTGTGGAGCTCCAGACAGCTCTGGCATGAGCCAAACACTATCTACAGATAATGTGCTAACTAGACATTTTTATGTTTGCCACTTCATCTTTTAGATAACAAATAACTGAGAACCTATTTCACAAAGCACAGCCTAGATAACACACACAGTGTGATTCATAGCATGAATGTACAGTCAAAGAGGCAGTGTCTAAAAGAGGATAGAAAGATACTTGTTCAGATATGTGTTCTAATAACATCTAGGTTAAATCCCATCGATCATAGACACCATTATAGTTACCTGGGTGGAAAGTGTTAACAAACTGATTTAAATTTGACAGAGCTTAAGACACTGCGAATTTGGGTATTTGGTTGAGGTTCATTTTTATTCCTGTGGTTTTTAAAGATTAAACAAATCCAAATAATCTAAATGTCACTATCCCTTAAAATGGATGGCTGAATCACTGCAGGGCCTTTGCAATAAATGCTGTGAGGTTCTGTGTTGCTAATTTTGTTAGAGCATGGAGCTTGCAACACCAGGATTGTGAATTTGATTCCCATGGAGGACCAGTGTATGTACGGTATTTATGACTCAAATTTACTCTGGATTCGAATGCGCTAAATGGCTTTAATGTCATTCGTAAAGAGGAACCCTTCAGCTTTGTCTTTTCTGAAAAGATTACCTCAGATTACCCATGTCTCCGTCCTCCTCCCCAGACCCATGTCTCCGTCCTCCTCCCAAGACCCCTGTCTCTGTCCTCCTCCCCATCCCCATGTCTCCGTCCTCCTCCCCACCCCCATGTCTCCGTCCTCCTCCCCAACCCCATGTCTCCGTCCTCCTCCCCACCCCCATGTCTCCGTCCTCCTCCCCACCCCCATGTCGCCGTCCTCCTCCCCAGACCCCACGTCTCCGTCCTCCTCCCCAGACCCCACGCCTCTGACCTCCTCCCCAGACCCCACGCCTCCGTCCTCCTCCCCAGACCCCACGCCTCCGCCCTCCTCCCCAGCACATGTCCCCGCCTCCGCCCTCCTCCCCAGCACATGTCCCCGCCCCCCTCCCCAGCCAATGTCTCCCTTCCACCTTGACCCCTTGCTCTACCACGTCACACTCAATCACCTTCTAGATGTTATCTCCCTCCCCTCACTCTTGTCTTCCCCTCTGGCATCGTTCTCCCTCGTTTTCATGCCTAATCTCAGAGTTGAGGCAGACACAACCTTGCTTAGCTTCAGAGGACAACAGTTTATTCCACACTCATGATATTGACTTTGCGGCTGAGCTGGCTCAGGTTCATGTCTGTAGCAGGCACAGGAGTTTCATTAGCTACAACTTTAGAAATAAGAGTATAATGAGGTGTGAATGAAGCTAGATACATGACAACCAGAGCAAGGGAGCTGTTCTAGTCCCCCACCATCCTGGTACAATAATAATTAAGGCAAACCCCTGCTTCTCCTGCCATACCAACGTAGTCAGAGTCTAAAGGGGTTTCTTAAAATCTCCAACAGCACGCAAACCATATTGTCTAAAAATATATATTTTCATCCTTGTTTCTCAACTCTCCTGCTGGTGAGGTATTTCAGACAATGGATAATATGCACTTAACATCTTTATATAAAGTATTTTTACTCACTGCCTCAAAGTCTTTAGCATTCTATTTGAGGCTGCACACAAGACAGATACTGATGTAAGTTCCTTATTCACATTGCACCAATAGTGTTGGCTTTTGAAGTATTGCATTGCAGATGTTTTGAGACAAGTCATAACATTCGCAAGAATCTCCAGCGCAGGGCTTAAAGGGTTAAGTGGTATTTAGCATGCTGTGACCTAGGTCAAATGCAAATAAAAACAAACTGCAATGATGCGCAAATCATTTATCCCTATATTTTATTGAAAATAGTACAATACACTTGCTCGTACAATGCTGGTAGAGACTTCCAAATAGAAACAGAGCTGTAATTGCTGCTGTCACGGCGCCACCTAAATTGGATTTGCGTAGTGCTTACAATTTAGTCCGTATCCGGGAGGGGGATGAGTGGCTGACGGCGTTCAGCACCACGTCCAGGCATTTTGAGTATCTGGTGATGCCCTACGGGTTGATGAACGCTCCATCTGTGTTTCAGTCGTTTGTGGATGACATTTTTCGGGTCATGCGGGGTCAGGGGGTAGTGGTGTATATTGATGACATTCTAATTTACTCGACAGCACGGGCCGAGCATGTCACCATGGGTGACATGATCGATGGTTACGATGGGTGCCAAAACACAGGCGCTGGTTACGCTCAAGCAGGTGTTAAAATCAAAGTGGCAAAACCAAAAAGGTTGAATGAGTGGCGTCAGTTGGAAGAGTTGGCAGCTTAGTTAGTAGTAACTGTAGACATGCTCTATCATCTATGACAAATAAGGATTTATGTACATGTCACAACCTTGAATAAACCCTTATCAATAATACAGAGACAAAAACGTTCGTTGGTGGTGTAGCGGTCAGTGTCGCTGCCTCCCCTGTTGAATTGGTTTCAAATCCCCAAAACGATGTTCCGAAACACCTCTGCTGACGTGACGGCAGGTTCTAAGCATGTCACGTGATATTGAGTGAAACGAGTGTAGTTTGATTGTCAGTCACCTGATTGTTTAAGGTTTTGAAAAACAGATGAAATACCAACATCTTTGAATGACTTGCATCATTTTGTGGCAAGTTAGAGTAGTTGGTGGTAACCATACATATGTTCTGAATTGCATGTAACTATTTGAATATGGGTCTCGATCTCTACTGCATACTAGCAATGTCTGGCGGCTTGTTGGATAGTGCGCAGGTTTCCTTGCACCAGTACAGGAGTTCAAATCCTGTTGTTTGTTAAGGAGATTTTTATTAATGAAACCACTATTTGGTTTCTTTTTGTTATTCCTTTCATTTTGTGCAATGACTTTGCATTCGTCATCCAAAACATTATATAGGATGATTTGTAGAAAAAAGCATATTGGAAAGTAATGATGGCTGTTCCGGCCTTTTAGAAAATGTTCAGAAAAATGTCTGGTCATGTGCGGCAGGTTTTGAAACACTGACGTGATATTTAACGAAAACCAGGAGACTTGACTGCCTTAGGGATGAAATGGGAGATTGCAACGCCAACAGATTTGAATTAAATATGTCAATTTGTTGAAAGAGAGCTGTGTGACATCTATTTGAAGTATTTTCTCACACATTTCAAACAAATAGACAGCACAAAAACTAAGAACAAATAAAAATTACAAGTTAACTTTGTTTTAAAGAGCACATCCTCATCTTTTATTTGACACCACATTCATGTAACATTGAATAATATATATTGTTTTCAAAACGCTTATAATAAAAATGTAAGTCTAATTCATCCTTATCCACTTCCTCTGCGAATGCATTACACATTTGCTACTACACAATTTGTCTAATGAACTCATAAACGAACCAGATAGTTGGCTTGCTTCAGCAAGCAGTTTGGTTTGTTTCTATATAGCCTAACTGACATATGTAGAAACTTAAGTTACCGTGAATGTAACTCCGGTTATATGAGTGGAGCGTAGCCCCCTAGAGGCGTAGCTCTAGCGGTTTACCCATGCCGCATAGCGGCCAGCTTGAAAACAAAATGTACTAGCTCAGCCAATCAGGGCACACCTGCCCCTATATCTGAGCGTCTGCCCTTCACACCACGTCCAGTTTTTCTTCAGCGAGAATGAACGGGGACCGGTCAGGGCATCATGTCTAGGGGGCTACGCTTCACTCATATAACCAGAGTTACATTCCCGGTAACTTAAGTTATATGTCGTGGAGCTCCGCCCCCTAGAGGCGTAGCTCTAGCGGTTAACAGCGGAGCGACGCTAGCCAGAAATGTACCCCTGCCGGGCCCCAAAAGAACCCCCGGGTACACTCTTGAATATCCACTCTCTCTAGGATAAGGAGAGTGGAATTTCTCACATCCAATGCTGGTCTTCTCTAACAGAAAAGACCCAGCAAGGACGGAGCGAACACTACAGTTCGAACCTCAACGAGAAATATTTAAACAACCACAGAGAGCAATGGAGCACCAACAGTGCCCCATCCCGGTAACTAACCCGGGTTCCCTGTGGAACAACGGCGGGAATGCTACCACTTAACCAAGTGGAGCCAATCCGCACCTGACATTCCCAAATGAATGTAACACTACTGCGCAACATCGTTCCCCAGTCCTGTACTGAGAACGGAATGCGCCAATGAAGACTAATTAACGTCTAACAAATAAGACCGGATAAAAGGAGACGGCGTCAACCACGACGCTGCCTCACAAATATCCTCGACTCGAACCCCACCAAAAAGAGCAGAGGAAGCCGCAACTCCACGCGTGGAGTGGGCTCTGATACCCTCCGGAGCCTGCTCCCCTATCGACTCGTACGCCGAGGCGATGCATTCGCATAGCCAATGGGACATGCGCTGTTTTGACCCAGCGATCTGTCACCGTGGCACACAAACAGCTGAGGGGAGGATCTAATCAACTTGGTGCGGTCCACATAGTGCGCAATCGCGCTCACGGGACACAGCCTGTGCCGTCTCTCCTCTTCCTCATCCTTATGAGGTGGAGGACAGAAAGCATGCAACTCGATCACTCGAGATCGAAAAGAGCTCGTGATAGATTTAGGCACAAAAGTAGGGTTCGGTCGTAACACAGCCTTGCTTAAATCACCATTGATAAACAAGCAGTCCGAACGAGTGGAGAGAGCACAAAGATCACTCTCCCGTTTTGCCGAACACAGAGCCAATAGCATAGCTGTCTTCAACGACAAGTCCTTCAACAAAGTCCGTGTCAAAGGTTCAAAAGGTGGTTCACACAGAGCACGTAGAACCGTAGACAGCTCCCATTCTGGCACACCAGTCCTAACCACAGGGCGTAGGCGCCGTGTGCCAGTCATGAAGCGTTTTACCAGGGGGTGGCTGAAAACCGACCTCTCCCCAAAACCCTCATGACACGCAGAGATTGCCGACGCGTAACCCTTTACGGTCGACAGGGATCTCTTCATATCAAACAGATATTGCAGAAAGGAGAGTATCCGCTCTGCTGGGCAACAAAACGGATCCACATGGATCCTGTCACACCAGCTCACAAACATGTTCCACCGAGCATCATAGACTCTGGAGGTAGAGACAGCTCTAGCTCCCTGAATCGTACGTATAACGTCCTCAGACAGACCCTGGCGTGCTAAACGGTCCCTTTCAGGACCCAAGCCGCCAGCTGTCCGCGCAACGACGGTGGATGCTGAATCGAGCCCTCCGCCTGAGACAGTGCGTCCTGGCGCTGAGGAAGGGTCCACGGGGCTCTCACCAACAACTGTATTAACTCCGGATACCATATTGCTGCCGGACGGTCCGGAGCAATAAGGATCACATAGAGATGGTCTAACCTCACGCGTGCCAACAAGCGCGCAATGCACTTCTGTGGTGGGAACGCATAAAGTAATCCCGGAGGCCACGGGCGGTGTGCAAACGCGTCTGTGCCGAGGGGAGCACCGTCCTGGTCCCTGAGGGAAAACCATAACCTGCATTGCGCGTTCGCTCTCGAAGCAAACAGGTCCGCCCCTACATTCAGGATCCCCGGAATGTGGGCAGCTGTCAGAGAACGCAGGTGGCTGTGAGCCACAGCCACAGACGCCTTGCAGACAAGTGGAGCGCAGGAGACCTGACTCCTCCTTGTCGGTTGATGTAGGCCACCGTCGTTCGATTGTCTGATCGAACCAAAACGTGTTTTCCCTCGACCAATGACGTGAGGCGGGTCAAGACCAACCGAACCGTGTCCAGTTCCAGCAGGTTGATGTGGCGACCACTGCATGGCCACACACCCTGGACTGCTTGTCCCTGACACACACACCCCCATTCCGTCAAGGATGCGTCCGTGAAAAAACTCACGAACGGCGTCACTCTGCCCAGAGGAACCCCTCGGTTCAGAATGACTGGGTCCCTCCAGTAGTCTAGGTCTGCCCCTAGACACTCAGGGGAGCATCAAACGATGGTTTCGTTGGCGCACGGGGTCTATCCGCTGCCCAGCAAACCATCTCTGTAGTGCACGCATGTACAGCAGCCCCAACGGTACCACCGCGTGGGCAGCTGACATGAGTCCCAATAGGGACATGATCGCACGCACGGGCCTTGTGCACGGGGGTCTGCAGAGGTGTAGCGCAGAGAGGATTCTC
>JACXGK010006376.1:7049-29107 GCA_016801125.1 Novumbra hubbsi
CTTTGTTTAATCCTATGTCGAGTGGATACGCTACATGTTCTTTGTAAGCTATTTAAGTTCTGTTTTGTTGTTTATCACAGCACCTTTACTTTTGACGTTTACAGTTCGTGTTAGTGTGTCTTTTTGTTTATTGGATTAAATCACCTTTTACTTTACAAAATGTCCGCTTTTGGTTCCACCCCACAACAACACCGTGACAAAGGTAGAGGCAGAGGAGGAGAGTGGGGTTACACTGATGAGATACCGGGGAGTCTCAGAACATATGGGGCACAGCATAAATGGCTGCTTAATCCTGATGAACCCTGGTCAAACATAGTACACTAAATATAGAATAGGGTACCCTTTGGAACCCAGCCTTGTTAACATTCACCCCATCGGTCGTGAGGCCTAAATATCACCGTGTTGATAAGACATATGTAAAAGTATTGCTAGGCAAAGACATTGGGACAAATATCACCTGGCTTCATGTTTCCTAAAATACATATCCTTCCGCTCTTTAGATTTTCAAGATGGTCTTAAAGTGATGATAATACTTTGTGACGTGCTTTTCATTATAGAGGAATAATCTCAAAGTGCATGAAAAAGAAAAAAAGGAACAGTAAAGCAATACGATAACAAAAATAAAAAGCAAAAAGGATGTACAGACATGTCTAATGTGGGCCTCAAAAGAGACGAAGGTCTGTTTCACACCAAAATTAGTGATGACTGAGGAGAGGGGACTGATGTGGCCGTCAAAGGCCCAGCAGATGTTGTAAGAGGTGGTGATACGCTGTGGGGCTCCTGTAAGCATTGCTTCCGCCTTGCGGCTATTGAGTTGGAGGAAGTTGTTGTGCATCCGAGGTCTTACTTCATTCATCCATGGTTTTCATGTACACCTGTGTGTTGTCTGTGTAGCAGTGGAAATGGACACTGTGGTGTCTGAAGATCTGACCAAGTGGGAGCAGGAAGAGAATAGGTCCTAGCTTCAGCTCTGGTGGGGCACCTCAGCTTAACGTGGACTCCTCTGGTCTTGCCTCACAGAGAGGAACATATTTCCTTCGGTTACGAGGTAAGAGGTGGATCAATTTGAGGCATGTGTTATAGGTGGCATTGTGCCAAGAAAAAAGTCACAGTCATTGTCCTTGATGAACTGAATAATAGAGTTTTGTTTGTTTGTCACCTACAGAGACTGCAGGTTAAACAGTGCCAGTCTTAAAGGAGCCTGGTTTAGTAATGGAACATTTTTAACTTGCTCTAGACAGTCAGATTCAACATTGCGTAAAGCTGTAAGAGTTGAAAAAGAGGGAAATGTACAGAACCTTTGTGAACTCAATGATGTTTCTTGAATCATTTTCCTACCACCTCGTCCTTCTCAACGTTGGTCCTATTTCCAAAGAATTCCAAGTTCCTATAATACATTTTTAGAATAGAAAAATGCTGTTGAGTAGATCTGAAGGTCCTTCATTTAATTCATACACTATTGATATCCAGATAAAAGGTGAAAGTTTGATCTAGATTTCTAATGCAAATATTCAAAAGAAAACAATCAGCTAGCTCTACTGAGTTGATTGCAAAAAAAATAAAGAAGAAATCTTACAATCTTACAGTTGAAAGATTTTTTTGAAGATACAGCTAATCAGTAAAATGCTCCATATTAGTTGCAGTGCATGGGGAAAATGCTCCAGATTAGTTGCAGTGCAAGGGGAAAATGTTCCATATTAGTTGCAGTGCATGGGGAAAATGCTCCATATTAGTTGCAGTGCATGGGGAAAAATGTTTCATATTAGTTGCAGTGCGTGAGGAATATGCTTCATGTCAGTTGCAGTGCATGGGGAAAATGCTCCATATCAGTTGCAGTGCATGGGGAAAATGCTACATATGAGTTGCAGTGCATGGGGAAAATGCTCCATATTAGTTGCAGTGCATGGGGGAAATGTTCCATATTAGTTGCAGTGCAAGGGGAACATTTTCCATATTAGTTGCAGTGCATGGAGAAAATGCTCCATATTAGTTGCAGTGCATGGGGAAAATGTTCCATATTAGTTGTAGTGCATGGGGAAAATGCTCCATATTAGTTGCAGTGCATGGGGAAAATGTTCCATATTAGTTGCAGTGCGTGGGGATAAGGCTTCATGTTAGTTGCAGTGCATGGGGGAAATGCTCCATATCAGTTGCAGTGCATGGGTAAAATGCTCCATATGAGTTGCAGTGCATAGGGAAAATGTTCCATATTAGTTGCAGTGCATGGGGAAAATGTTCCATATTAGTTGCAGTGCATGGGGAAAATGTTCCATATTTGTTGCAGTGCATGGGGAAAATGCTCCATATTAGTTGCAGTGCATGGGGAAAATACCTTGAAACAACTGGAAGCCAAGCCACAGCCTCGTTCAGCTTCTTTCAATTCCAGGTTAAACCTTTAAAATAGAGGAAACAGGCTGAGCCATGACCCTTCACCCTGATGGCATAGTCTCAAACAGGACCAGAGCCAACCAACCAAGCTCAACAAAATAAGACCAAACAACCAGGAACAACCAACCAGTACACAACCAACCAGAGGTAACAACCAACTGAGGATATCCCTTTACTCTATTTTCCAACTGGTGATTTATTTCCATTAATTTCTCCAAATGGTGACCTTAAGCAAAAGGATATGAGGGTATGAAACCACCTGAATTTATCCAGACCAAGCTATTTGTTTCCAGTGGCCTGGAAAATAGTATGAAAGTAGAGGAGAGAGTAAAAGAGGCAGCTGGGACAGATCCACTTCATGATCTAGGATGTAGGAAAAGGAAGAAGCTATTTAATAGTGTGGAAAAGATCCTGTCCTGTCTAGTTCTGTTAATAAATTTAATCCAGGCCAGTGTTGTGTGTCATTATAGATCTGATAGATCTGATTATTGAGTCATTTAAATGATAATTTGACATGGTAATTTAATTATGTGAGTTTGTCCTGTCTTGTAGATCCAGTCTCTCCAGGGCCAATAATCATTGTTAGACCCAAAGTGCAGTCAGTTGTACTGCCATAATAAACGTCATCTCCTTTGGCATTGTCCTCCCACACTTGCCACTTACCAGCAACAATGAATTCACATGTACCAAGATCCATCAAAATCACAAGTGTTAATCATTTTATTTAATAATAGTAATAAGACATGTTATAGCGTCTCATGTAATAGTCAGTGCTGTGCTGCTCTATCAATCATGCAGTGGAACAGAAATCATGTTATATTATTGTCCATGGAAATCAACAAGGCGCCTAACCTGTGTGGCTTATGTAAGATCTTTGCATAGCAGCTAATACAAATGTAAATATAGAGGTTTATAATATTTTTCCGACATATAACACCACTTCAGTAAAGTTCGGATAACAACCACATAGGATCTTTCAAACAATAAATTTCCCTTTTCAGGCATTTGGACTGTGGCGTGTTGGAAGGTGTTTGCTCACCTCATATCTCATTGGTTTGAGAGCACACCAAAGCTTTTGAAATGCAAACACAGAATCTTCAATGGAAGTGCTACTGAGTTGCTATTTCCCTGGTCAAAAAGGAAATTTGCACTCTTTTCAAACAGCTCATGCACATGATTGCAGTTGAAATGGGTCACCATGGAGGCGTTCTCTAAGTACCATGCCCATGACTGCAGTTGAAATGGGTCACCATGGAGGCGTTCTCTAAGTACCATGCACATGATTGCAGTTGAAATGGGTCACCATGGAGGCGTTCTCTAAGTACCATGCACATGATTGCAGTTGAAATGGGTCACCATGGAGGCGTTCTCTAAGTACCATGCACATGATTGCAGTTGAAGTGGGTCACCATGGAGGCGTTCTCTAAGTACCATGCACATGATTGCAGTTGAAATGGGTCACCATGGAGGCGTTCTCTAAGTACCATGCACATGATTGCAGTTGAAGTGGGTCACCATGGAGGCGTTCTCTAAGTACCATGCCCATGATTGCAGTTGAAGTGGGTCACCATGGAGGCATTCTCTAAGTACCATGCCCATGATTGCAGTTGAAGTGGGTCACCATGGAGGCATTCTCTAAGTACCATGCCCTGTTCCTACCCCAGCTCTGGTGTCCAGCAAACAGGGGTAATTCGTCGGCTCTGCACTCACCTGTTTGGCCAGGGGCCTTCAGAAACAGAGCACAATGACTGCGTATAATCCTATGCTGGCGTATTCATGGACTAAGGCCACAAACAAACAGTTGGTATACATCAACTAAAAGGGGAGACCCAGGGCAACATTCTGGTACTTCTTTCGCTCAGCCACACTGAGCTTGAGCTGAATCCATCAGGGTTCGTCAGTGGCGGTTGATTTCAACCACAGAAATGGGGCATATTCCTGAAGTCCAGTCGAAATACTTATACCACCCGCAACGTGACTGAGCAGAAAGCAGTTGGATTTTTGGGGGGGAGGGATGTAGTATTTTTGTAATGTTTCAAATGCCATCATTGAAATTGAGGGTGAAATGAACTATAATTTAAAATCCAATGTGCTGGAGTATACAGCCAGAACAAGAAAACTTGTGTCAGTATCCAAATGCTAATTTACCGCTCTGTGCTGTATTTTACTCATAGTCTGGATACTGTGCAAAGATCTTGATAACACTGCCTTGTTAATAACTAACTTTCAGCCAATAACTTCCTTGACCCTTTACAGTCTGGAGTTTCTACAGAGCACAAAGAATAAGAGTAACCAGTGATTTATTGAGGTCATCTGATGATGGGACACTAGCATCATTTTACTTCCAGACATAACTGTTGCCTTCGGATCTGTGACTACCTCACAAAACCCTGTGTTTTATTTAGCCTCCACTTTAATGCAGGCAAAGGTGATGTGAGTATAGGCCTACATACAATAACTATTCCCCAACACGCACCTATTTATCTAACAGCCTGGTCATACCGGCCTCAACCCTGTGTGGCATGGCTCCAAATGTTTTTTGTAAATAGTAAGATCTGTAAGACACTATACAGTACTTATGCGGCTGTGGAAAAGTCTGGGGACCCTCTGAGAAAATGTATTAATACTATATATACAATCAATTATAATATAATATTAAAATTGGTGTGAACAAACTTTAATACAATAAAAAAAAACATTTAATTTAGATGACCAAAAGGTGTAAAATGGTTAGAGGAAATGCAGTAAACAAATTTGAATAAACTGGGCAAATTGAAGACAGAAAACATAATGAAAGACCAAAAAGGCTTTTTTGCTTGGAAGGGCAGAGACACATACAGTCCTACTAAAAGTCTTAGCTGCTATTCGCCATGAGTCTGTCTTGCCTAGTGCTAAACAGTTCTAATGAGACTTGTGTTTTGTGTGTTAGGGTGGCTCCGATGGATGAGATGGAGCTAGTAGCAAGCTGTGATTAACTCTGATTAACAGGAAGTAAACATTACATCACATCCTGTCTGTCTCCAGTTTCCAGCTTCTGAATTCTTTCTGTCCTGAACTCTCATCAGGGCTGTGAGTGTGTGTTTGTTCTCTGTGCTTGTTAAATTCTTAACTTATCATAATCATCATCAGTCCTGACTGCCAGCAGAGATTTCATCATGCATCTGTGATGATTCTTAATTTACCACATTTCCAGCAGTGACTCCTTTCCCCAGGGCCTGCTTTTATGTCTGAATCCACAATTTGGTCTCAAAACTGGTGGCGTAGTAGTGAGTTCTATAGTGCAATTGGGGTTAGTGTTATAAACAGGGATAGATTTAGGGTTCAGCAACCAGTTATTTATTAGAGGTAGGCATTATGTTAAGTATAGGGTTATATTATATATATATACACATATACAATAGGTTATATTATTATTTTTAACTTTAAGGTTAGGATTAAGTTTTGGAAGAGAAGATGAGAGCCAAGAAAATTAGAGAGTGGCCTAATGTTGTGAATAGCAAGCATGAAATCAGATGAGTTGTTTGTCTGCGTATGTAAGGGGTTAATGACTGGAAAATCCCACATTTATCACCTGACAACAAACGGAGGCAAAGTTGACGTTTACATCACAGAGCGGGAATAAACCACAATCAGTGGCAGTCGGTACCGGTAGGCCAGGTAGGCCAGGTAGGCCAGGTAGGCCAGGTAGGCCAGGTAGGCAAGGTAGGCCAGGTAGGCAAGTTAGGTAAGGTAGGCCAGGTAGGCCAGGTAGGCCAGGTAGGCCAGGTAGGCAAGTTAGGTAAGGTAGGCCAGGTAGGCCAGGTAGGCCAGGTAGGCAAGGTAGGCCAGGTAGGCCAGGTAGGCCAGGTAGGCCAGGTAGGCAAGTTAGGTAAGGTAGGCCAGGTAGGCCAGGTAGGCCAGGTAGGCCAGGTAGGCCAGGTAGGTAAGGTAGGCCAGGTAGGCCAGGTAGGCCAGGTAGGCCAGGTAGGCCAGGTAGGCAAGGTAGGTAAGGTAAGCTGCTACACAACACAAGAGATTGGCAGAAACGTTTTTAAAATATGAAACACTTTTATGTGATCTGGGCAAAAAAAGAAAGAAGGAGAATATAGCAAACGAAAATAGCTTGAGTGTCCATGACAGTAGTGTCTCGACATCTGCAGCTACTACCTGTGTCATGTAGTGACATTCAATATAATGTCTGTTCCAGGTAGATGTGGCCCTCCCAGGGGACAGGAAGGAGGCAGGATAGTAAGGAAAGGAAGGAATGTAGATGAACTTGACCAAAGATTAACAAACTGTACACTTGAACAAAATGGCAAAATTCTTTGTGCTTCACCGTGGTTTTGGGTCATAATTATTTTAAAATAATTGATTTACCCTACAGAAGCAATGCAAGTGTCTTTGGAAGTGACTGTGGCAGTTCCATTCCATTGCTTTGATTAGGACAATAAGGTAAAAAAAAAAATAGATGTTTGGGTTTCAAACAGTCTGCCTTGGGCCCCCAAATCTCTAAAACCGCCACAATAACCCTCACTGAGAAACCAACACAGGTCAGACTTCCAAGAGCAGAGGGAATGACAAGCAGCATGTGTTATTGCCAATGGAACAGAACAGCGTCCATCCAACCTTATCAGGCGGCAGCATCGGTTGGTCAACATTTATCAACGCGTATCAACGAAATATCAACACAAGACTCTATCTATCACAATGCAATAACAGGGTTTTTAATGAATTAGTTAGTCATAACAATAACACTGTTCAGGATGCTTGTTTATACAACTCCCTGTTTCCTGCCTGTCTGGATTAGCGAAGCGGCTAGTACGTCCAAAAGAAACAACCATAATGCCTGTGTGGTAGAGCAGAATGGTAATGGAGTCCTGCCCTCAGTTCCAGCAGCAATCAACCCCCATATCTAACTGCTGATCTGCAGCTCAGATCCTGTACAGACAATGGCCTGCTTCCCTCTTAACACCAATACAAACACATAACATCATACTGTAGTGAGAGAGGACCGAGAGAGACGAGTGAGAGGGAAAGAGAAAGATGGGAGGGGAGAGGAAGGGAGGGAAAGACTAGAGGGATATAAAGAGAGAGAGAGAGACCCTGGCAAAGAAAGGACAGAACGGACAGAATGGATAGAAAAGGACCAGGTCATCCAGTCAAGGAGGCCAAAGCCACTAGAAAACAAGCTTTTTTAAGGGACGTTTTTAATAATTAGTGCTTTTCACTGTACGTCGTGTTTCTCGCAATGCTATTTTCAATATTCAGAAGTCCCAGGCTTCTCATCGTCGCTGGTATCTTATGACAGCATGGAGTTAAAAGCCATGGAACACTGTCCATTTGGGACAACCATTCCTACCGCAGAATTAGTAGTTACAGTGTGGGGTTGTTGCTTTTGACATTTGTTTCTCACTTTCTATTGAACTGCACAGAACCCCCACTGCTAAATCTGACCGAGAGTTGGAGAGGTGCAGTTAGTACAAGCTGTCTAACTGTACACTCTAACAGTCTTGTACAACCTTAGGACCAAGTCCAGCCCAATCTTGTCTTAACTGGACCCTGAGGTGTTACAGATGTGTGCAGTGGAGAGTACTCAGTAACCAAATAACAGTGAACCCACTTACCACCTAATCTAAAACAGTGTCAATTAGCATACTACTGCAGTGTATTATTAGACAACACGTTTTAGTACTGCAGTAGATGACAAAGGTGGCTTTCAGATCCATTTGGAATAAAGAATTGTGATTGTGTGGAATTCTAAAACAGTATAATGAAGTATGTTACTGTGTCAGACTGAAATGTGTGGAATCTAAAACAGTATAATGAAGTATGTTACTGTGTCAGACTGAAATGTGTGGAATCTAAAACAGTATAGTGAAGTATGTTACTGTGTCAGACTGAAATGTGTGGAATCTAAAATAGTGCCTATTTGCTTACTACTGGAATGTATTATTAGTCGGCCTCATCAAGATCTGTTGCCTACATCTAACAGTCCCACTGTCCTCACATGTTATCACTAGGCCCATTAAAATAAAGCAACTCTCTCAAAGGTGCTTGTTTATTAGTAGATCAAAGCTGAATTCCTTGCTCAGTCTCTATAAATCAAATGGGCCAAATTAGGTAATCATTCACAATTGACAGCAATGATAGCATTGCTTTAGATGCCAAACTTAATAAGGGTTTTAAAAATAGAAAATGTTTTGGAGAGGGCTTTTGCTAAGCTTTTGTTTTCTATTGTAAATTGGTGTGGGTCTTTCTTAACAGCTGCAAACACTTGCCTCTCAATGTGGGGATGTTTAATACTATTTCCCGGTTCCTTGGAACAATTTAAGGACAGGACACCGAGCATAGAACTAACAGACAATGACGGCTTTAATTACCAAACTTGGACAGGCAAAAAACTAAAATGTCAGAAACAAGGCAGGCAGGTAGAACCACACAAAATAGCAGGCAGAACCACACACAACAGCAAGTAGAACCACACACAACAGCAGGCAGAACCACACACAACAGCAGGCAGAACCACACACAACAACAGGCAGAACCACACATAACAGCAGGCAGAACCACACACAACAGCAGGCAGAACCACACACAACAGCAAGTAGAACCACACACAACACCAAGTAGAACCACACACAACAGCAGGCAGAACCACACACAACAGCAGGCAGAACCACACAACAGCAGGCAGAACCACACACAACAGCAGGCAGAACCACACACAACAGCAGGCAGAACCACACACAACAACAGGCAAAACCACACACAACAGCTGGTAGAACCACACACAACTGCAGGCAGAACCACACACAACAGCAGGCAGAACCACACACAACAGCAGGCAAGACACACAACAGCAGGCAGAACCAAACACAACAGCAGGCAGAACCACACACAACAGCAGGTAGAACCACACACAACTGCAGGCAGAACCACACACAACAGCAGGCAGAACCACACACAACAGCAGGCAAGACACACAACAACTCAACAAAGGGCTTAACAAAACTGGACAGACTAAATAGGGAGCTAACAAGACCCAGGTGTAAGCAACGACGACAAGAGGACATGCTAGATTAAAAAACAAAGGCAAAACAGAACCAACAGAACCTGGCATTCCTGTAACAACAATAAGTGGACATTCCCATTAGTGTCTTTCAGAAAACCCGTGTTTTGTTCTGGTTGTTGAAGTAAATCCTTTGTAAGTTCCCATCCTGTTTGAGAAAAAATTGTTATCAGAAAAAGTAACAGAGGGGAGACAAGCCAGGGTACTAGTTTCCCATGACCATGATAGCCGTTTAGATTGTTGATATTATTTTCAAAGCACTGGCATAAACATACATAAATTATAATATAAAGCAACTATTGTAATGACAAATAAAGTAACGACAAAAAACAAACATGGCCTCGAAGAAATTTCAGTCTAAAACTCTGGGAAGGTGGACAGATGTACCAAAGCAAATCAGATCGACACTGCAAAGCATCTGCCTAGTCAAATATATATATCAGCAAGTAGATTTGGTGGACAAGGCCATTCCTAAAATGATGAAAATGTTTTCCACCTTACAAGTGCAATTGAGTTAAATGAAAAGGCAAAGTTGGAGCAACATAGACCAGACTTTAAACACAAGGGAAAGTGAGCATATAGAAAGGGAGAGGCTGAGAAGAAACAGATGTTGGAGAAACAAAGATTAAAGTCCAAGCAAAAGGAAAGTCAAAATGAACATGACATTGGACGAGGAGAGACAACGGAGAACTGGAAGCACTTTAAGACAAGACAGATAGGAGAAATAAAATACATCGGGAAACCCAAAGAGCTGTCTGCATGTGATGATGTAGTGCTTGCTCATCATCTGAAATCAATGTACTTGACCATGGGAACAATGTACCTTGAAGGGCATGATGCTGCCAAGAAACTATTTTTGTGGAAAGGCAACAAACACAAGAGATTGCAAGAAGGTAAATTCTAGTAAAATGAATGGGCTTTATAGGACCTATTCATGCCCTCCGTCAGAGGCTAAACTGCAGAGGCCAACGCGATGACAAAATAGTTGTAAAATAGTAATATAGATTTTGATCACCTGGTCAGATGACTTTGCGGAGGCCATTAGGAGAGATCAGCCAATGAAGGAGAGGGACCCAGGCTTTTAAACACATAAAGACTGACGGTAAAGAGGAACCCGTAGGTTGGACCTTGTTAACCATAAATCTGGGCGGCATAGGCTCTGAAACGCTGTTGCATACGTGTCAAATCCCAATTGATGATTTCATCGGGTCTGTGGCCTAAACAAGCCACAGACCAAATATTTACATGAAACTTTAATGGCACAGGTGGCCTTTTTATTATCTTAAATGATTGACAGATGCAAATGCATACAGTCCTGCTTGTATTTGATTTGCTAAATTATTCTGCTACATAACTGTGATCTATTCATGGATAACTTGCAGGGTTCAGGGTCAGTTGCAATATTCAAGGCGTGGCACATCGTACTCAACCTGTTATTCATCATGTTTCACCTGCGCAGGTCACTGCTAACATTTAGAGATGCAGACATAGCGCTTCATGTGGAATATCTTCAATTGTTTTCTCCCATATGTTGATTTGAGCCTTGTTTTGCTCCCCTTTTTGTTTACTCTGTACCCTCTGTATTTGTCTGGTTAAATATTTTGGGTTGACTTTAGTAAGCACTTGTGACAGGTTTCTTTTAGACACCGGTGTCCATTTTCCCTGTTGTATGACAACCTTCTTTCAGAATGCCTTGTGTTTTGGTTGTTAAATTGTTGTTCTTTGTTGTTTTTTTCCTTCCTATTTAAAGAATAACATTTCCCAGCTGACAAGCCCCCCCCCCCCTCCTTCCCGGGCAATGCTCCACAATGAGAATTGCCAATAGGGCTTCCCAGCAACCTGTCAGCTAGCCGCACATTCCAGACTTGAACTACGACTGAGGTGGTCATTGTAGTGCGCTGCGCCACCACAGAGGTTTAACATGTTCGGGTTATATTTCTTTCCCTCTTGCTGACTGTGAGGAATGGGTGTGTAAACTTTCCTCTAGAGCTTTATGTAGGCCAGGGCATTTGGACTGGGCATGTTCAACCAAGACAATATCTCGACTGCATGAGCCCGACTACAGTCATGTGAACAAATTAGGACACCCCACAATTGATATTGTTTGAAAGAAGATATTTTTCTTAAAAAGATAACTCAATATTTCATGGGGTGTCTTCATTTTTTAAAATGACTGTGTACCTTCTGAACAGACCAAGACAATTTTGTGGTGACAATTTATCCCGCCTCCCTCGCCACCACTCAATTTAGCATATGTTGCCAAGCATAACTTTCCTTTTCCTATCCTGATCACAGTGCACGCTCAACCAGGAAGCCTTTAGCCAGTACAAGTGCGCTAAGGAAACACATGTACCAGCTATTCACAGGCAGACCCATCGGATCTCCATCAGTTCCCCCCCCAGGCAGTGCTTTGTCACTTTGCCCTGCGCTATGTTAAAACCCCATGCACTGTCCCTGTGTCACGACCAGAATACAAACCATTGGCCGCAGTAGGCCCGCAAAGTTTTTGCCCAAGCCATCAGCTGTTAAGTCAAGATGTTTGGGGGGTTTTCAGATCCAAAAAAGCCGACACTGGCGTAAGAACACCTGCTGCTTAGTGAGACAGGACTCAACCTATATTCACGTAGAGAGACACAGTGACTCACAAACAAACGGGATGTGTTGAGACAGACGTTACACCAAAAAAAAACCACTGAAGCTGCCAAAAGACCTGAGGTGGCCAAATGAAGAGTTGTGGTGTGTGTGGGGTTTGGGCATTGCCTTAGGGCAGGGATGGGCACTCACTCTCAGTGGGCACCATTTTGTGGAGGATGGGAACTTTCGGTGGAAGACAGTAGAGTCAGCAAAGGTACGGATGATGTGGGAGGTCTTGGGAAGGTTTGAATGCCATCTGGAGGACTTCTTTATTAGAGATACGATGTAGATTTGCAGGCATTCCTCCACAGACTGGTGCAGTTTAAAGTGGTTCAAGCTAGTGTTTTTTTTTTTTTACAACAGGGTTTGTGCTTCACAGCTTGCCCTTTTCTCATGACGACAGGTCATGTCTTGTTGCTTTGTTTGTACACTGTGGTATTTTGCCTAACCGATATGGGAGTTTGTCAATGTTAGTTTTTTATCAAACATTCTTTGTGGGTTTGTTTGATCGGTGTGTCTCTAATGTGGTAATCCATCTGGCAGGAGAGTTAGTAACATAGAGGGAATGAAGTCTATGATTGATTTTAGAATTCTACACCAGATCCTGGTTGGGAAATCCAGTTTGATGTACATCTTGAGGGCAGAGAAAGACCATCTTTCCTTGTCCTACAGCTCAGTAATGGTTATGCCGAGGCCAGGTGTTATTCTCTGTTTGCTCTTGGGCAACTGGTGTCTAAGTGGAATTTATGTTAACAATCCTGGAATCATTACAGGAAGTGTAAATAGTAATTAGGAACATTCTAACAGGGCCTATTAGGTGGTGCAGTGGTCTACAGTGCTATTTTATACCAAACTGACCAGCACAGTTCAGATTCAAGCCTAGACTGGATCACTAGCGGTTGAGAGGCTAGGAAGCCCCTTGTGCAGAGGAGATGGTTATTGTCCACTCTGGTCCACAACTCTAGAATGCATCTGGTCCATTCCAGTGCTGGTTTTACTCACTGAACCATGACCTGTTACATGTGTGTGGAGTGGAGAAAGTGGGAGAGAAAGAGAAACCCCTTTCAACAGATACAATTATGCCCACTGAGCTGTAAAATAAACTCTGCCTATAACACATTCTTGTATTCAAGCCTGCACAAATGCTAATGCTAACTTACAATGCTATTAATGGTGATAGATGGTGTTTGTCGGTTGTTGGTGGGTATCAAATGACCCTGACTGCAACAAAACAACAGAGCAGGTCCCTGACAATATTCAGACATTTTTCCAAAATGGCAGCCACATCTCTATGCATTGCACAACTTTCAACTGGATTCCTCGTCTAAAGGAGGGCTCTAGGCCAGTGTTTCCCAATCCTGATCCTGGATTCCTAGTCTAAAGGAGGGCTCTAGGCCAGTGTTTCCCAATCCTGATCCTGGATTCCTATTCTAAAGGAGGGCTCTGGGCCAGTGATTCCCAATCCTGATCCTGGATTCCTAGTCTAAAGGAGGGCTCTGGGCCAGTGTTTCCCAATCCTGATCCTGGATTCCTAGTCTAAAGGAGGGCTCTGGGCCAGTGATTCCCCATCCTGGTCCTCAGGAACCAAAGGGTTGCAGGGTTTCTGTTTGCCCAATCACTCTAGGCAAAAGGGTGTCATTGGGAATCACACATTATCTTCTTGATGTAGCTGTTTAGAGATTTATGAAACAGAACAGAGGATCGGGACAACAACATGAGTAGATAAGGAGTAGATAAGCGCACTTGGCGGACCGCCTGATACTCTAGGCCGGCTCACATATCATGACATCCGGATTACAGTCTAATCACACTGTGTTGGTTGTGTTTAAAATAGCACCCTATTCCCAAACGTTTATAGTGTACTACTTTTGACCCATAGGCCCTGGTGAAAAGTAGTGCTCTATAAAGGGAATTGGGTGTGGCTTGAGACTTTTTGACCCGCATTTTATTCTCCCATGACAGAAAGAGACTGTCACTCTTTTTATCTTCAAACAAAGCCTTTTATGTGGAAAGAGAAGTAGCAGAATCACACTAATCAATGTGTACCTCATCCCAAAGGTCATTATGGGGAAAGTGCTTTGAGAGTACAAAGCGAGAGTGATTAGGCAGTTGTCGTCGATGGCAAGTAGGGGCTTCAATGCTCCTAGACCTCTAGCGTGTGTCACATAGGGTAAGAACAAGACAACAAGCCTAGTTATGAGTGACATCGGGCATCATTTGCGTTGCATATGTGTCCGTGTGTGTGTGTCATGAGCACCAATTTTAACAGAGGGCCTTGTTTTTTTTACCGGGAGCGTTATTTGGTTTCCCTTTTTGGTTGTGAAAACAGGCAACAATCACATCACCTTCATCGATGGATTCGGACGTTTCTCCCCACAGGGCGGAGGGGGTGTTCCCTCGTCCATGTCCCTGCTTCTCTCATCTCTGGTTCACAACACCACAGACTTGTACACACACCCCAGCGATGCTGTCACTTCATTCTCTGCTTCTGCGATCAAAGGCTAGGAGGACATGAAAAGAAGCAACAGCATTAAGGCATTGGCGATTAATTAATCATCATGATGTCAGAACAGTCCTGTGATCCAAATAGCACCCTATTCCCCGGTGCAATAGTTTGGAACTGAAAGCTTTGGCAAAAGCCCTACATGCACTAAATAGGAAAGAGAGCACAGTTTGGGACAAATACAAACAACTCCCTGTGATGTGGCATACCTAAGATCCAACAGGACATCAGATAAAATATAATAGATAAATGACACCCGACTCCGGCCCGAGGCTCCTGGCACACAGACTAATACAGAATAGAAACGGTCTACTGTGATGGGGAGGGTGGGCCATACTTCTTTACAGTGCCAACCGTGCAGGAAATAGCCCAACCCAACTGGCAAAGGGTTGACATAGACCGCTAACTAACTGGGTGTAGCCCTTAGAGTTTTGTCCCACTATATTGTAGGCCGATATGGTTGAGTCAAATAGAATAGATGGGTGAATATATGTCAGACATGCCATAATAGGTGGTGTTTATGTTCAAATTTGGCGGTGGAGGTGGATAGGGGATCTGGGGATACAACGCTGAAGTGGTGATGTAGTTGAGGTGGCATAGTTGAGAGTGTTTCCGTGTGTGTAGCTTGGCATCGTATTTAGCCGTTCTGTACATTCTGCACTTGGACATGTTGTTTTAATAGGAATAACACAGAGCCCTTCTGTTTTCCTTCTGTTTTCCTTTCTCCTCTCTTCTTTACAGTTTCTCTCATTTTCCTCTCTCACTCTGTCCTCCTGTCTGTCTAAGTCACTCCATCAGCCAGACAGGTTCAGCCCAACAAACTCCATTAGTGTTAAGCAGTGAGCTGCCCTGGTTGCTCTGCACGAGACACGCTGAGTCAATATTGTAAAAACCCTGGAATATACCATTTCATATTACCCATTTCACTAAATGTACGGTATTCATTGACTGCCAACCATTTCTCTCTTCATAACCAACTATTCCCTCTTCAGTGGGATATGTGGGAGATGTGTAAAAGTAGAGCAGGTCACTGGTCTAGAATGTATTTAAACCCACGGATGATTATTGGATTTTTACCAAGTCTGGGAGAGATGCAAGGGTTTGAAAAGTGAAAAGGTTTTCATTCTTATTTGGATTTTTATTTTAGGACCTAAACCAAATGTATTCATGGCTAAGAATGAAGGCTGTCCTTTCTTGTCCAGAAATGTCAGAGACAATACAGGATTTTTTTTTTAAAAGCAACAGTCAGTAGCGTAAACATGCCTACGTAATAGTAATTTGATAAGGAAAGTTTGGAGTGATTAACAAAATAATTTAACTAGATCTGGTTCCTTACATTGAACCCTTTGAGATTCCACCAAATGGAGGACGAGTAAATACAAAGTAGACAAAGGTTAACATTGGGTTGTGTGTCTGTTACCCCCATAAATAAGCTTGAACACTATGTCAACACGATACAATAAGTAAATGTCTATTTTATTTTGTTGTGACAGCCATAATACAATGTTTATGCTCCTTGGAGATGGTTAAACTCTAACACCAAGTGTTAGTTCCTTGGAGATGTTTAAACTCTAACACCCAGTTTTAGCTCCTTAGAGATGTTTAAACTCTAACACCCAGTGTTAGCTCCTTAGAGATGTTTAAACTCTAACACCCAGTGGACACCAAGGGGGAAATTAAAACAATGTCATGTTCAACATAACCCCGTCCACTACATTACTGTGGAACTTGAAAAAAATAAAAATAAAAATTAGTTAATGAATGCGTTAATGGGTACAGACTGTGAGAGTGAGAGAGAAAAAGTTACCATTATATAACAGTCTGATTATCAAATACTGCCGAGTTGTTTGTAAACAAGCCGTATATTAATACACACCAGTAATCTGAAATATCTTAGATGCCATGGTGATATGTGAACATAAACAACCTATAATAAACTCAGCAGAACAAGTCAACACAAGCACACCCACAGACAAACAGATCCTGAACAAATGTAATGGGAAAATGGTGGCTATGACTGAGTCTCTGTTGGTACAGCAGGACTTTATCTAGGACCATAGCAGAGGTTAGAACAGGATTTTCTCTAAAACCATAAGAGGTTAGAACAGCATTATATCTAAAACCATAGCAGATGTTAAAGACCACAATTGAGGTAAAATATATATATACATATATTCCCTTAACTTTGATTTCTCTGGTACTTACTTCGCCAACGAATGGCTTTGATGAAGGAAAATGTACTTATTGTGATTGTCAGATGTGGGTTTTCCAAGACACCTTAAGATGAATGGACTCATTGTAAGTCACTGGAAAGGATTGTCTGCTAAATGAATCAAATATCAAATGTAAAAATGTAGAATAGGACTATATCTAAGTCCAATATAGAGGGCTAGAACCTGGCTGGAACTAACACCATGGTTGGCATGGCCAGACCAATGCCATTGTTAACCAAGCCTGTCAAGGAGTTACAACAACTCTAATGGATTCAACATTCAGCAGCCCCAGGGATGTCCAGAGGCCTGGTTCAGAGGCCTGACTGTAGGGAGATTTGACCCCATAAGAGCAAAGTGCAGCTGGGTCTGGGAGGCTCACATAAGGGACTGGGTCCGGGGATCAAAGCCTGTGGTTTCTCCTTCAGAGACATTTTTTGAAGTTGTGATTTGAGGGATATGTCGGTCCTGTGAGGGCAGAACCGAAACTGTGTCAGGGTTAGGGTTTGGGGCTAATGCCTGAGGGCCTGGAGTCTGGTGTCCAGAATACATTTCGAGAGGCTGTAGAAATAGTTTGAGGCCTGACAGGAGATACATTTGACCTCTCAAGGGTTGCATAAAACTGAGCCCTAGGTCCTAGAGGTTGGGCCAGTGCCCAGGATGAGGTCCTGGAAGCACAGGGGAGCAAGGAGGGCAGGAGGCTCCCTTTCCAAAAAGAAATGTGGGGGGGGGGGCTGTAAGAAATGTTCAAGGTTTCAGTTTCGTGACCTAATTACTGCAGGAGGGTGCTTGGCTACACAGGCAGCTGAGCTGGCAACAGAGTAGATCTGGTCCTCTGCTTCTATCCTAGCAACTACACACCTATTTTAACAGTTAATGAGAGGGAGAGTGAGAGGGGAAGAAACATTGGGAGGGACAGAGAGTAAGAGAGACATCTGAGAGGGGAATTGGTGTCGAGAAAAGGAAGATAAAACTGAAGCAGCGAGAAGAATAGAGTGAGAGTCAAAGAGAGAGGCTGTGGAAGAGAGTGAGACTGAGATGAGAAGGAACACTTTGTTTTCCCTGCTCAGGAGGTCATGTTATGATAACCCTTCACAAAAAAAAAATGTTTTGAACTGTTGGGTCTGCACGACCTGCGAAAGAAAAGACTCAGAGAGCTGCTTGGATTCACTGGCATAGGTTCTTCGGTTGTCCCAAATGATACACTGTTTCATTTGAAGTGTTTACAGGCCTAGATCAAAAGTAGGATACTACATAGACAATAGGGAAACATTTGAGCTGCCAACCTGCTCCTGATATTGTGCAAGGAGAGATAGAAAAGATAGAAAAAAAATCACAATTTAGAAATGCATCAAGAAAAGCTGTTCCCCCATTCCTTATGAGGGATTGTCTTTTCACAATCACAACTTTATAGTAAGTCATTTTGGTGATTTGTTTTGGGTAAGGAGTGAAACACAAATAGCATACTTGATAACAGCATGTGTTTTTCAAGAAATATGTTTCACAAGACATGCGTATAGTGATATGTCCAAACTGAGAAACTTACCCAGAAACAAAGTGTATAAAACCAGTTGAAAAAGTAAGTAAACTGGAAAGTGTACCTGTGGAAAGTTTCATAAATATATATATATTATTTTGTTTAGAAATTTGTTCAAATTCATATTTATCTAAATTGCAACCCCATTCATCCAATTAAAAAATAATCCCAAAATGATTACTTAAAAAGAAAAGCAATTTTCTTATGAAAACGTTAGTACACTGCTACTCTTACCATAACAAAAAATTGCTAAAATTAGAATCAGGTGTACAAAAACCATAAATAATGAAAGAAATAAACATTACAGCGTAACTTGGGAGTTAGAAACTTTGTCTGGTTTGATCAATATCACATGAGTTTGTGGTAACATTTGTGGTAACATCACGTTAGAATCATAATACCTATACGATTATTGAAGCCCAGGGGGTTACAAAGCCATTTCCAATTACAAAGCAATTTGAAGTACATCATTCCACTATCCAACCGATCATCTGCATATGAAGAATATTCCAGATCAGTGGTAATCTAAATTGATCTTGTGCTGAATCCCTCCAAATTCAGTCCAAGATCTGACTAAACAATGTTTATAGACATCTATCCCAGGATACCAATAAGAGATCTACAGGGTTCACTTGCAACAGTGAATTTCAAAACGTAACTCTGTCTACATTGGAGAAAGAATCCTCTGCTCTCAAAAAAGTATATCAAGACACAACTGACGGTTACCAGACAACACCAGGGTAAATACTAAAACTAGCAGAACAATGTGCTCTGCACATATAAGTCAAAGGTTGAGTTGTTGGGCCACAATGCCCGACACCTTGTTTGGCAAAAACAAAACTATACCTTTATACTATTAGCCATGTAGGTGCTGGCATTTTGGTTTGGGGCTGCTTTGCTGCCTCAAGAAAGGCCAACTTGCATCATTGAGTGAACAATTAATTTCATATTGTATCACAGAATTCTTAAGGAGAATTTGAGGCCACCTGTCAAAATGCTGAAGCTAATTGATTTGACAGAAATACAATTAAAAAAAAAAAGCTACATCAGAAAAAAGAAATGGAGCGTTAATGAATAGTCAAAGCCAAAGTTTCAATCATATCCAAATGCTGTGGTGGTCTTACAGCAGGCCGAGCATTCAAGCACTCAAACATGACAGTTAAAGCAGTCCTGTAAAGAAGAGTATATCCTATAGATATGGCTTGGTGTCTTGTATTTCCTGAAGTGAAACAATGCTGGCATTGGAGCCGTGAAGTCTGCAATTGAAATTGCTTTAAACTCATTGTACAGTAAATTGTTCTGGCTAAGAGCGGCTAAGGAACAAATCTGTAAATTGCAGACTCCATGGGAAAGTAAGCTTTCAGGGCAGGACCAGTGAATAGGAATGTGTTGGAGAGATTTGATAGCTCTGCAGGACTACTCTCCTTAGTCCTCCCTTTCTTCTTCCCTCCCTCTCTTGTTCTCTGCCCCACTCTCTCGCTCTCTCCGTCTACCTGTCTGTCTCTTCTCCTGTCCCCCCTCCATGTCACTCTCTTTCTCTCTCTCCTTCCCCTTTTATTGCCTTTCTTCCATCAAGTTAGACAGGAAAGAGCTGCCAGGCCTTTCAGTTGGTCCCAGAACAAAATATGCTAACCCTTAATCAGCACACATCTCTTCATCCCTCTCTCTCTCCCTCTTCTGTCCCTCTACCTCTCTCCCACACTACACTTCCCTGCTTCACTCCATCCATCCCTTTCCCTCCATACACCCTCCCCTCTCCCTCCTTAAACTTCCCTACCTCCTTCTTCTTCTCTGACCTATTTCCCCGGTGCACTAAAACCCCAAGAAATGAAAGAACAAGATGAAGAGAACCCACATCCTTGGTCTCTCAACACATGCCAGTCTTCCAATCTTTTTCTCTCCAGTTCTTTGTCTCCTTCCTGCTCTTTCTTCAGATGCAGATAAAATGGGAGAAAATCCAAAGTAACAAGAGAGATGAGACAAAAGACCATGGCCCAACCAGAACCCTGCTCAGAGTTCATCCCCCATTGATCTACCAGAACCCAGCATAAAGTTCCTCACCCACTGACCAACCAGAGTCGTGCTCAGTTTCTCTCCCATGGAACAACAAGAGCCCATCTCCCACGAAACAACCAGAACCCTGCTCAGTTTTCTTCTCCGACAGACCAAACAGAACACTTCTCAGAGTTTCTGCCAGCCTGAACTATTGTCTTTGTTATTTGAATATGTTGAGAAATGTTCAGTACATTTGGAAAAATGTGTTGCTGTAGTCCTGGCAGACAAGAGAAAGTACTAAAGTGTGTATGTTATCTGTTCTGGGAAGGAAATCAAATTGAATGTAAGTACTTTCACTTTATCCTGACCTCTACTTGTTTTCTGTTCTATTAATAGGTAAGACTGGCAAGAGTTTCATCCACAGCTGCAGAAGCTCTCTTGAACACCTGGATTCAAGAAATATGCAGCTTTGTTCAAATCCTTCAGGAGTGCTTGATATTGCATTTTATTAAGGAAGCCTGGAATATCAGGTAGACATACTTTACAACTGTTATTATTCCATTGGTTTAATTGTGCTAGCCAAGTTTCAGGTATTTGAAAGACAGTGTACACTATTTGAATCCAGCTTTTCTTCATACAGCTGGTCTGCTTATGTGGAGTGCGTCTTCATGAGGCCTGAATCACAGCTCTCCCTCTGCTATGATCTCACAATGCAAACCATACTAGAGATCTATCGCAGGGTGGTTCGACTGCAGCTCTGGAGGACAGAAACGGTGCAAATCTTGACCCTCAACAGCCCTCCAGGACCAGCGACGTGTAGTCTTGATCTATTGTGTGCCGAATAAAAATGATAATGTAACACCTGATGCAAAGCAGGTCCACAAAAACCTGCTCCAAATAAAGTTGAGATTAAATTCTTAACATGTGCTGTAAAAGTTTAGATCAAACCCATGGCGTCTGCTTCTAACCAAATATAGATTAAATTCATAACATGCTATAATTACAAGTTTAGAATGAAATGTTCATGCGTGCTTTTAACATACAAATTCATTAAATACCCCTTCAATTAACTTTTAGATCAAATCCATCATTACTGTATGTCTTTCAAATAAGGTGAAGGTGAAAGAAACTGACATGTGCGATCAAGGCTACCCAGAGGTAAAGTTAAAGTTTAGTATGGGCTTACATGTTTGGATATGGTAGTCTAGATAATAGAAATCCAGATTGTCCTATCACCTTCTGTTAGAAAAACAACATGCATTATTCTGTTATTTCATGTAGACTGTCACAAAATATTCATTGGACAATCGTCCTAGCATTCTTTGGCCATGAGCTGCAGCTGTCACCGACGCTCATGCTTACTATTCTCTGTAGACCAGGACACATCCTGTAATGTCTCACATCCGACTCGTCTGCCACAAGCAGATAATTGTTAGCTATGGCTCTCTCAAATTAGCTTCCACACAGACCGGCAGATACACACACACACACATGCCGTCAGACCAGCACACACAAACCCACCCACACACATAGACACACATATACACATGCTGTTGACAGACTAATGTACAACCACTCTACAGGGTTGTTTTTGTTTTTGTACCCTAAATTGAAGATAAGTCTTATATGGAGATGGATGGGGTTGATGGTTTACAGCGCGTGTAAGGACTACAGACACCAAACCTTAACATCTGAGGTCAGGATAATTAACAGGTTAACCAGACACAGACCCCCTGCATCAGT
>JACXGK010006377.1:0-28936 GCA_016801125.1 Novumbra hubbsi
ATAGAGGGAAAGAGAGAGTGTTGATAGAGGGAAAGAGAGGGGGTGAGACAAGATAGAGGGAAAGAGAGGGGGTAAAACAGGAGATAGAGGGAAAGAGAGGGGGTGAGACAAGAGATAGAGGGAAAGAGAGGGGGTAAAACAGGAGATAGAGGGAAAGAGAGGGGGTGAGACAAGAGATAGAGGGAAAGAGAGGGGGTGAGACAGGAGATAGAGGGAAAGAGAGGGGGTGAGACAGGAGATAGAGGGAAAGAGAGAGTGTTGATAGAGGGAAAGAGAGAGGGTGAGACAGGAGATAGAGGGAACTGGGGTGGGTGAAAGAAAGAGGAAGGGAAGCAGAGAACATTGGAATGTTACTTTGTTCTGAACACATTGGCAGAATACCTGACCAGAGTGACAGACCCAAAATGATGAAACCCCTTGACTTTTACAGATGTCCTACTGATTGTATTACTGTTTGTGACCTGCTGCCATGAACAAAGGGCCAACAGAGGAGCCAATACAACGTTATACACCTGGAAAACAGATTTGTATTCAATACATTTGCAGCCATTCACAACTTTATTCAACACCTTGCTAGCTACAACAACAAACAGGAAGTGACCTTTGACCATGTCACCCCAGGTTGGCCTCAGGCCAGGCAATGTGAATCCTCCTGGAGTGATCCGTGTGGGTATCTGGGGCAAAAGGTGGCGGAATATGACGGCCAATCATTGAGATTTTCTCCAGTTTACCATGAGGACAAAATGCAGAGCCGAATTGTGAGGAGTTAGTGCCATTCTTATGGACGTGGCATAACCTTTGATGAGTCATTCTGAGGAACAAAGCAAGAGCACAATGTTTTTGTTAGACCTTGACAACTCCTAATTTGTAACATCTTATAAATAAAAACGTACATATTAAACTTAGTGTGCATCTGGCTCGAAACTGTTTATGAGGTGGAGACAATGAGAACTGCTTTGTGTCATAGGGTTTGTTTACATTACGGTACATTTTCCCAGACTTATCAGAGAAGACCCGAGAAGCGAAGTTATTTCTAACTCGCTAACCCGCAGAGATCTATAACTCTATGGGTTGAGATGCCACCTTCCGATGTAGCTCGTGCTACGTGTTCAACACAGACCCACTGGAGGTTTACAATTGTGTCTGAGCTGTAGCAAGTCCCTGTAAGGTGCGGACACATATTTCTCTCTTTTACCACAAGTGATGGCCAACGTCTCCTCCATGTCGGTGTTAAAAGCTGATGATAAAAGATGATAATACAAACCAAGATGATAATACAAACCAAGAAAAGTCTATCCAACTTTTTCTTTTCTCTCTTGTAATGTAAACACGCAGGGCCGTAGCTGAGGCAGGGTAAGGTGGATATGATTCACGGGTCCCTTGGCTGGACAAGACCCACAGGTCATGATCATGTCAATGTCGTCTAGTGAGGGGCTCTAACATATATGGTCCCATGGAAAAGTTAGGACACCCCATGAAATATTTCTCAGCCATTACACTGTCCGGTATGGTCAAACCAAAGTTACAGTATATAATCAAAACAAATGTAGACTAAAAGCTTCCACCAAATTGATATGAGTTTGAGGGGAGTCCAGGTCAAGGACTAGAGGATTAACTGTACACATATACTTCTCTTTAATAGACCCAATCTCTGTCACCTTTAGTGAACTGGCTAAAAAGAACAATCGCTTTTTACATTAGAGAAAATTATTTAACTTTATTTTTTTAGTACTGGATCTTGGTGGGAATCAAATCCACATCATTGGCGTTGCAAGGGATCTCTAGTGGACTCAATATATTCTGCAATGTATTTTGTCTGACACTACCAGCTCAATTAAACCAATGACAGTTCTGATGATGTGTGAATGCCCTTAGCAATTAATATAGATACAGTAAATATCTCATTAGACATCATAGTCTAGAAACTGTGGACCGTCAGCAACCAACTAATTTCTCATCTCGCAGTGATCTTGTATTTAGGGACTCAGTAAACAGTGACAGAAATGTTTTGTTATGCTTGGCCCCGAATGATTCCCAAAGTACCACAGAAACAGCAAAACAATATAAAAGTGGAACTGAAGGTCTAATCCTCTCTATCGTCGGCAAGGAGGCGTTTGAACAGTTGTTAGGTTGAAATGTTCCTCTAATTGTTATTTTTTGGCCCAGACATCAGTCTGTTGCTTGCCACAAAGCCTGCTGTGTTTGTTTTACCCAGAATGTGTGTGTGTCTGTGTATGGATGTGTGTGGGTCTGTGTGTGTGTTACGGTGTGTGTGTGTGGGTCTGGAGGTTGGTGTTGACATGTAGACAGAGAAAACCGCTCCAAATTAACCCTGGACCCCATCTTGGTTTCCTGGTATCACCCCAGCCAACAGGAACAGAACAGCCGTCACTGACGGAGGTCTGGCTGCCGTCCGGCTGGAGGGCGTCACTGCCGTGTGTCACTGCCGGGGGTTTGTGGTGCGTCACCGAAGCAGTGGAATCCTCCCGGGGAGGATGGACACCATGTTTATCTTTAATCCCGGCACACGCCGAGAGCATGGCATTATGGGACACCGTGGTCCTGGGGGGTGGGGGGGGGCTGCATTACATTTAGATTGGGTGGAGGAATAAGAGACTGGGAGGACAGGAGGGGGTGGGTGGAGGAATAAGAGACTGGGAGGACAGGAGGGGGTGGGTGGAGGAATAAGAGACTGGTGGGAAGAATAAGAGACTGAGTGGATGGGTAGAATAGTAGATGGAGGAGTGAGAGACTGAGGTTAGAAGTAATAGACTGGGTGGAGGCGAGAGAGACTAGATGCTGGAGTAAGAGACTGGGTGGTGGGGTAGAGACTGTAGAAGAGTTAGAGAGTAGATGGAAGAGTCCGAGACTGGTTAGTGAAGTAATAGGCTGGGTGGAGGGGTGAGAGCCTGGGTGGAGGAGTAAAAGATTGGATGGAGGAGTAAGAGATTGGATGTAGGGATAAGGGACTGGATGTAGGGGTAAGAGAGTGATGAAGGGAGACCTGTTCTGCAGTCGGTTAAATTAAACAAAAATTAATTTGGAGAATGTTTTCCCAAATTCCCTGGATGATGCCAGGATTCAGGTAGGAAGAGGCTGGAAGGGAATCCTCAAGCTCAGAATTCTGGGAAGTGCCCAGACTGTTGATAACCAACAGGAGAACATCTGTTGCTCCTCCCCTGAGGTCAACAGGTCAGCATAAAAGAGAGAGATCACTCTTCTCTACTTGAAAAGAAGCATATCAGTTTGGATTCCAGGCTAAACCTTCACTGGATCAACAACAAACAAAACAACTGCCTCCTTCCTCCCTGGGCTTAAGAAAACACGTCTGTTTCGGCCAGAGGACCAATGAATGTGCCTTTTTGTTTGCCTAGTAAACGAGCGTTAGGGCTTCCCTGTCGAGCTGCGCATTGGCATTTCACAATCACAACATCCCTAGGAGATTGGGTGGATGGATGGTTCCGAAAGATGGATCAGGGTGGCAGACTAGCTAGACCACCATGTCCTGTTGTTTCAACGGTGACACGTTTTTCGGCCTTCCCACTACTCCGGGAGGCCACTGTGTGGGAGCTGTGGAACCACTATGCTCTCCCTCCATCTGTCTCTCCCTCCATCTTTATCTCCCTCCATCTTTATCTCCCTCCATATTTATCTCCCTTCATCTTTCTCTCCCTCCATCTTTATCTCCCTCCATCTTTCCTTTCTTCCCTCTCTACAACTCTCCTTTTAATCACCTACTTCCACTCTCCATTTCTTTCTACCTTCCTCCCCCCTTCATTTATCTTGCCCCCAATTTCTTATTTCTGATGAGGGAGGTGAGGCGGGGGAGTGATGAGGGAGGTGAAGAGAGGAGGGAGGTTAAGAGAGGAGGGAGGTGAAGAGAGGGGGAGTGAGGAGGGAGGTGAAGAGAGTAAAATGGTAATGAACTCTGTTGACATTCAGCTCAAACTGCATCCAGCTGATCCCCAGACTTTACTTTTCTCTCTTTCCCTCCATCAGACGCTCTCTGTCGTTCCATCTCTCTGTCAGTCTGTCTCACAGTCTTTCCCTCCATCAGACACTCTCTGTCGTTCCATTTCTCTGTCAGTCTGTCTCACAGTCTTTCCCTCCATCAGACGCTCTCTGTCGTTCCATCTCTCTGTCAGTCTGTCTCACAGTCTTTCCCTCCATCAGACGCTCTCTGTCGTTCCATCTCTCTGTCAGTCTGTCTCACAGTCTTTCCCTCCATCAGTTGCTCTCTGTCGTTCCATCTCTCTGTCAGTCTGTCTCCCAGTCTTTCCCTCCATCAGATGCTCTCTGTCATTCCATCTCACTGTCAGTCTGTCTCACAGACAGTCCATCAATCATCCATCAATTTTCCTCCATCAATCTCCCTGTCTCTCTCCAGTAGATTATTGAATAAAAAATCCAACAACGTTTTATCTTTCACATAATTAATTTCAATAAGCAATACAAAATACATTCCTGGAAACTTTGTGTTCACTTACATCATAGGTAAAAAGACGTTATTGTTGTAAATAAAAACAAACTAGTAAAAGTGTAAAAACATGTTACAGATCTATTTGAACGATTTACGCTTAAGTAAAAAAATATATTTTGAAAAAAAAATGTATTTCCATAAGTGGAATTCAAGTTAATGAGTGGGTGTTAGTAACAGACATTATCAGTCACAAGTTGTCAGTGTTCCAACTGCATTAGATTTAAACTCACATTAAAATGATTTAGTTATTCAGCAAAAAAAAGCATGAGAATTGTCTAATACATTGGAGGTCCACTAGAACCAAGAACCACATACTAGGAAGGAATCAGAAGGATTCAGGATGACAGAAGGAATAAGAAGACAGGAAGACGGAAGGACACAGAGGGAATCAGACGAAGACAGAAGGAGACAGGGAAAAGGACAAGTAGACAGATAGAAGTACACAGAAGATACAAAGAGACGGGAACTGGCATGGGTTGGAGGCAAGGATGTGGGATACAATTGGGATGGTGTGTAATGGTCTGGGTACAATTGGGATGGGGTGTAATGGTCTGGGTACAGTTGGGATGGGATGTAATGGTCTGGGTACCGTTGGGATGGGGTGTAATAATCTGGTTTAAGTTTCGGTTAGGGTTTGGATGTGGGGTCTGGGGTCATGCAACAGATATATAGTGCATGGAGAATGTATTCAGATTCCTTGATCTTTTTCATATTTTGTTATGTTACAGCTAGATAATAAAATGGATGAAGATGTTTTTGTCCCCATCATCCTACACAAAATACCCAATTGTGACAAAGCACTAAAATATCACAAACATATTCAGACCATTTGCTGTGCATCCTGTTTTCATTGATTACCCTTGAGATGTGTCTACACATTCATTGGAGTCCATCTGTGGTAAATTCAATTGACTGTATACTGTTTGCATGAGGACCCAGTCAGCATTGGCAGTGCATGTCAGAGCAAAAACAATCCCCTGCGGTCAAAGGAATTGTCCATAGTGCTTTGAGGCAGGATCGTGTCAAGGTACAGATGTGGCCCAGACAGAAGCCACTTCTCAATAAAAGGCACATGATAGCCTGCTAAGAGTTCTCTGATTCCATGAGAATCAAGACGGTCTGATGAATGATATTGAATACTTTAAGCTGAATTCTTACCAGCACATCTGGACAGTGAAGCATGGTGGTGGTAGCATCATGCTGTGGGGATGTTTTTCTGCGGGAATGACTGGAAGACTAGTCAGGATCCAGTAAAAGATGAACGGAGGTACAGATAAAAACCTGCTGTAGAGCAATCAGGACCTCATACCTGGGCAAAGGTACACCTCCTGAAAGGACAACAACCCAAAGCACACAGCAAAGACAATGCAGGGTAGATGTGTCTTTAAATGTCCTTGGGAACCAAAGTCTGGACTTTGACCCAATTGATCTCTAAAGAGACCTGAAAATGTGCAGCAATGTTCCCCATCCAACCAGACAGAACTTAAGTAATTGCAGAGAAAAATAAGAGAAATAAAGGTGTGCTATATTTGTACCCAAGAACTAAAATTGCTGCAAAAAGTGCTATAGGTACAACATAGTACAGAAATAAAGTGGGGCAAAATACTTGTTTAGATGTAAAATATCTATATATAATTTTTCCTTGGTCATCATAGTGTACTGTCTGTAGCTTGCTGAGAAACAAATCGATGTAATCCTTTTTATAACAAGACTTTAAAGTGAAGGGGTCTGAATACTTTCTGGGGGCACTGTATCATGGGAACATTCCTGGGAACCTCAAAGAGGAATGCAGGGGTACCCAGACATTGTTGTTCAGGGGTAGTTCTAAAACGTGGTGGGGTAAGATGTGGGGTCTAAGGGGTCCTGGGGTGTCAGACAAGGAGGGGTCCACACTGACAGACAGACAGTTGGAAGGCATTAAGCTGGCAGGCGGGACAGAACCGTGTCAGACACAGCTGTCGCCGGCGGTGATTGATAGAGTTTGTATTCCGACCCCCCACCCCCCCCACCCCCATCCTGCAGCGTTCTATAGTGCTTCTGTGTGGAAAGTGTTCAGCATCAGAATTGCACACTGTCCAGTCTTTCCTCAGCTCCGTTAAAAAAATATATTTTAGGACAGATGACAAGACTAAAACTGTTAAAGTCTGGAAAACAAATTAATTATCTGTCTGGTTTTAGTTGTTAATCGCAAATGCAATCCATACCGAACATTCTCAACAGGTTTGAATGGGTTAAAGTTCCACGATGACGTAACCTTTGTAAATTTGTATTAGACCACTAACCAGGAGTTCCTCACCTCTTCGTCAATAGCATACAGTTTTAAATGTTACATCCCCCCACTCCCAGACACTCACAGTTCACTGCTTAATAAATTGTTATTTTCTGAAAAGCAATGTTTGCCAATGGTAATATAAATAAACCGGCATAGTATACATTATTGTAACCCAGAAATTATTCTATATTCAAACAGAAAAAGCTGCATTTTGCCTCATTCTCATTCTGGTGGTCTGTCTTTCAGCCTGTCTGAATGCATTCCTGTCTACATTTTACAATTACTACAGGCTGTCTGTTTGCTTGTCTGCCTTTCATTCTGCTCATCTGTCTGCCTGTTTGTGGTTTAATTAACGGCATGTGTAAAACACCAAATCTTATAAGGCTGCAAACTATTAATTATTAATTACCTGACAGCAGTTTTTTTTCTTTATTTCCAGTGTGGTTAATTGCAGACGTATGTGTGCTTGGATGGACTTACGGTAAAGCCATTATGCCCAAATGTTACACATGTTTACAGTTGAGCCGTAGGGTTCTGCAATGGCTTCACAGTGACATCTTGAGGAACTCCATACATTGTGGTGTTTCACTGGCACATGTAATGTAGCAGCATAATGACTTCCATTGATTCAACGAGTTTTCTTAATTTACAAAATGTCTACACCCATTCGCGGGTAGTTTAAATGAAGCTACATGTTTCTGTGATGAGAAACACGGCAGTTTAGCTCAATGCTAAACAATAAGCTCCTTGTCACTAACATTTGCATCGCTAACTTACTCCTGCTTTCAGAACCGCGGTAATAAGAAAGTACACAATCAACTACATGGATACAAAGAGTACAAAAGAAACGCAAACAACAACATCCTAGTGTCCTAACCTCATAATGCTAACTTTAGCATAGAAATTAACCATCCTGTTTCAACATGCTAACATTAGCATTTAGACTATACCAACCTGTCTTAACATGATATCATTTACATAATACCATAATTTGTCCTAAACATACAAATTTGCTCTGACATCATATCATGTGTTGTCTTAACTAGATAACGTTTGCAAGTACATTTATCGTGGTGTCCCAAGTTTTATCAAGCTAATGTAGTACTAAGGTTAGCATTGTCAACATCATACTCATGTCCTCTACCTTAACACAGGGGTGCCCAAACTTTTTCCTATGAAGGGCCAAAAATCTAACTTGACTGAGGGCTGTGGGCCGAAAGTGACGTTGCATTATACCAAACTGTTTTATATGATATGTTTTATAATATAAGTCAAAGGTCTAGCTATAGTTTGGGCACCACTGCCTTAAGATGACAATGTAGCATTAGCATCATATCCTCGCTTGAGGCTCTTTGTCCTTGTTCTCCAGTAGTCCGATCAGCTGGATGAAACTCTCTTTCATGGCCGCCATGTTGTCTATCGTACTGCCCTCCAGAATCCACTGCTTTCCCCTTGCCAAAGGCTCAAGCTCAAAATAGGTCTTTATCTAGAAGTCAGAAAGAGAATGAGGAAAAAATCAGACCCCTCATTTATGTTATTAAGTTCAAAAGAATAAAAGATAAAAACAAATGACACCATCGGACCAAAGCTAGTTAAGACCATTAAAGCCAAAGATTTTAAACTGGAATGTTCTAGTCCTGCACTCTCCATTTCTTGGATGCGGTAGAGATATAGATCAAAAACAAACATTAAACATTTGAAGGTCTGGAACCGTTTTCCATGGCAAGTTGTGTGTTTTGCAAATTGGGTAGTTCTGACTGAAAAATGTGTGAATCTTCATTTTATTTGCTAGGATGTTTTGCCGGAGAATCCCGCTAGTCCACCGGTGCTTTGCTTGGCCTTGGCAGGCAGTGGACACAGACCTCAGTCAGACTCCTGGATCCACAGACCTCAGTCAGACTCCTGGATCCGCAGACCTCAGTCAGAACCTCCAAATGTGGTGTCAGGAGCAAGAAACACACACCATCAATTAGTTTAGAACAACTAAACTCCTCATGTTTTTACTCAGAGAACCATGGGGCATCTTCGTTAAACCCAGTGCCAACTCGAACATCTCCGATCATGGCTAGGATCATCCGCAAGGCTACCCCCTCGCAGACTCCCCAGGGAAGTGTGTCTTTAAAGTCCTCAACTAATATGGACAGTTGGCAGTTTGTAACAGTTGATTATCAGACTCATATGCAGGCCTGTTGTGCTTCCCATCTGATTCCTATTGATATGTTGGCAGTTCACAACAATGGGAACTAGAGGGACAAACAGCTGTTAACACTAAAACACATCTGGGGAGTGTGTGTGTGTGTGCATATGCGTGTGTTTGTTTGTGTGTGTGTGCACATGTGTGCATATGTGTGTGTTTGTGTGTGTGTGTGCGCATGTGCAAGGGTGTACCGGAACATTGTTTGGACCTCCTCTGAAGACTCTGAGAATTGCATCACTGGACATATCGAATAAGTAATTGTAATTTCTGTGAGTTAAATCCATTTCTTCCTGCAACCCCACCAGGCCCTTTGGTACCACACCATGTTGGGCTGCCCTTTGGTACCACACCATGTTGGGCTAGCCTTTGGTACCACACCATGTTGGGCTTCCCTTTGGTACCACACCATGTTGGGCTGCCCTTTGGTACCACACCATGTACCCTTATACCACACCTGGGGGATGGGTACCACCAGGGGATGGGTTACCTGGGGGATGGGTACCACCAGGGGATGGGTTACCTGGGGGATGGGTACCACCGGGGATGGGTTACCTGGGGGATGGGTAGCACCGGGGATGGGTTACCTTGGGAGATGGGTACCACATACTGTCAGCCAATCTGAATTTAGGATTCAAATCACCCTGGTTACTGTATATTGTTCATAAATATACGTGTGTATGTGTGTCTGCCTGTATAGACGGAACATCCGTTTTATGACAGATGAAGTCTCTTCTCAGCAGGTCTGGCAGCTTGGCCCACGGCCTAGCTGGGAAACCGAGAGGATCCAAACAATCAGAACCAATCTGTCTGAGGTAACCGGACCTGCATCGGGCCTTTACATAACACCAGCCCTCCTTGTTCACACATCTGTCTGCCTACTTACCTCTCAGTCTGTCTGAAGGTGGGGAATAGTCTACTCTAAACTAGTGTTGGATATTGGATGTTTTCTGAGATTAGATAACTCTGAACTTTGTCCACCACGGTGGACAGTGTACAATGGGGTGTGTTTATTAAGAAAGGAGCCACCAGGGTTTGGGTTAGGGTTTGGGTTAGGGTTTGAGTTAGGGTTAGGGTGTGCAGAATGAACCAAGGCTTGGCCTTAAACCTCAATTAGAGCGGGTGGCATTGTGTTCTTTGTGGTACACAGATGGGAAGTCAACTATTTTGCACAGACATTCAATTGTGTGCAGTGATGCTGTAGGTGTGATAAAAGTTATTCAGTGATTGGTTTCTCTTTTACGGTGGCTCACTTACAGTGGGTTTGCGGTAGTTTGTCTTACAGTGGTTAATGTTACAGTAGTTTCAAAGTGACTTGTCTAACAGTGGTGTGCATTACTGTGGGTTGTCTTGCAGTTGCTAATCATAGAGCAGCTTCTCTGTGACTTGTCTTACAGTGGCTTTACTGTGGCGTGCCTCGCAGTGGCATCCCCTACAGTTTACCTCACAAGCTTCTTTTCTTGTAATTTCTCATTGTTTGTCCGGCATTGTCTCAATGTATCTCAATGATTTAATAAGCTTTCAGGCCAACCCGTCTCAATACTTTGCATTGTTAGCCTCTTATAGCATGCTTCATTTGGTCTAAATGCACGTCTCCTCCCCCAAAGGTGTCGGTAAAACCTGAGGTTTTGGGCCAAGCACAGGGGAGCCGGTGGCCATGACTGGCTGCCAGCAGGGTGAATACATCCGCCCTTATTCCCACTGCTGTCACTCCCTCCTTTGTTTTAAAGCGGTTTCCCTTTTAACACCTGTGTGTCCGTGTTAAACTGTCAAGTTGTCAGCGTTTCAACTTCTGCCTTTGAAAATGGAGCCCGGGTTGGATTCCTTAAGCAAAGTGCACTCAGGGAAGTATGTTGATGAAATGTCCCTGTTTGCCAACATTGTAAAGGGGAAATAAAGTAAAGTATTACAAAACAGAAGCCTTTTCACCGTTCGACCACCGCCTAACTGGATGCTCTGTAGCTGACCTGACCCCGACAGTAAAGCTGTTTAGCTCCAGACAACCTGAACAGAACAGCTTCCTGAAACCTAAGCTTTAGCTCAGTGTCTGTCAGCACAGGGAGGGTGTGACATAACTGGAAGAGCTATCTCCTCGCCCTGACCTCCACACTGTCAGAGAAAATAATTAACCTATCGACACTTTGATCAGTTCTGCTGCAAAAGTAAAAGAAAAATTAGGAGTTTCTACCAATATTTTTAAATCAACTAAATAAAACCTAACCAAACATGATATCTTCATTTGACCAGTTCAGTAGCAGGACTAAAACAATTTAAGTATTTTAAAACAGGACATTTTGTGAATGGATAGTTTAGCTGTGCAGTTCTATTGTGAAATCTCTACTACCACAGTCTCTACATGCCCTCCCATAAACCTGCCGGGCCTCAGCCGGCTCTGTGGCAGGGCCCTGCCCCCCTCCCATAAACCTGCCGGGCCTCAGCCGGCTCTGTGGCAGGGCCCTGCCCCCCTCTCCGTCTACCTGCCGGGCCTCAGCCGGATCTGTGGCAGGGCCCTGCCCCCCTCTCCGTCTACCTGCCGGGCCCCTGCCGGCTCTGTGGCAGGGCCATGCATGACCAGGTGTCAGGTTCTATTATTAAGTCTATTAGCGGTTAGCCTGCAGGGTTATCGAGCCTAAACCCATTGGAGGAGAGGAAGGGGAGGGAGACGAGTGGAAGAGAGGAGAGAGAGGAAGAGAGAAAGCAGAAGAGAGCAGTAGAGGTGTAGGAGAGGAGTGTGTGTAAACGTGTATAAGTTGTGGCTGTGTCTGTGGCTGCGTGTGTCCGTGTGGCTGTATGTCTTGTGGATTGATGCTGGGTCCAGACCTTGGACAGATTACAAGCATGCAGTGATGATGATTATGATGATGAAGATGATGGATGTACCACACATCGTTGGAACTTATTCATGTACTAAACAGACAACGTTAGTTGCAGTGACAACCGGCGTTCCCGCAATCCCACAATCCTTGCGCAGTTAGGCATGTGTGTGTGTGTTACCTTTTTCTGGGAATATGACCGATAAAGAGTGCAGACATAATCACACACACACACAGATTTGAGGCTTCGGGTCGATAGTGCTGTTCTATGTTCTGTGAAATAAAAGTTATTTCAACTGGGCCTGTCTTTATTTTCGGGAGGTTAACGGCAAAGCCAGATGGGCTCACAGACTTGAGCTGCCAATATAAGATCTGTTCCCGTGGCAGATCACAATCGCAACAGAACATTTTCAATGAACCAAGTTGTCAACTCTCAGGTTCTGTTATTATGTACAGTTCCTTGTCAGATTGGAGAACGTACAAAAACGCCTCTGGGTTTCGAAGTGTCTGGAAATCATCCCAAGATAGATGCAATAATAACAAATAAGGCTAATCATATTTTCTGGCTTTGTTTTCCCTCAGTTTACCTAACAAAATGCTCCCTACTCCCTTTGTAGTGCACTGCAGCCCTATGCATGCTTGTTTGGGACACAGGATGAAGTAAATGAGAGGGAAGGAAACATTGACTTGAGTGCCTCAGACTGGAAGTCAGGCCAAAGCCCCAGTACAAAAGCAAAGCAGTCTCTCGTTGAGCACACACACACGCCCACCACCACCTCCCCTAGCTAGCATTGACAGTAGAATGGTGACATCTTTATTCAATCGACTCATTTGACAAAAAGGGAAAAGGTTCCGCGGTTTTCTTCTTGGCCTCCATGCACATCATTAAAATGTTTGCCGGAAAAGGAAAAATAAGAAAGATTAGAAAGAGTTGCTGTTAAGTCGGCAGGAACCGACCTGGGACCAGTCTAGAAGCAAACCGCTGGAGGGATACATGCTTCACTTCCGGCCTGAAATGTCACCCAACATACATAGAGATCTTCACGGAGACCCTGGAATTAAGAAACAAATGAGACACTTGCATTCTTTTTTTCTTTGTTTTTCACAAAAGCCAATGGTGTCGTTGTAAAAGACCAAATGCTATTTTGTTCCATCCCCCCTCAGGATCTCTTCCTTTCTCATTCCCTTTCACTCTCTTTAACCCCAACACACATAGACTCTTATCCCATTTCAGGTTGTCATGCTCCCCCCCCTTCACAAGGCATGGAGGGAGAGGGGCTGGGGTTCAGGGGGCACAGAAGCGCCCCACAGCCCCCTGAAAGGAAGCATTAAGGCTTTAAGGTCAGCTAATGAGGGAAAGTCATCTGCTCAAATATCCCCCCATTACGGTTCTCTGTCAGACTGGACAGCTCTGAGAACATAGCCCTCACCTGTGGAGTGGCCCTCAAACCACCAGGGTTAGGGTTAGAACATAGCCCTCACCTGTGGAGTGGCCCTCAAACCACCAGGGTTAGGGTTAGAACATAGCCCTCACCTGTGGAGCGGCCCTCAAACCACCAGGATTAGGGTTAGAACATAGCCCTCACCTGTGGAGTGGCCCTCAAACCACCAGGGTTAGGGTTAGAACATAGCCCTCACCTGTGGAGCGGCCCTCAAACCACCAGGGTTAGAACATAGCCCTCACCTGTGGAGTGGCCCCCACACCGTTAGGGTTAGAACATAGCCCTCACCTGTGGAGTGGCCCTCACACCACCAGGGTTAGGGTTAGAACATAGCCCTCACCTGTGGAACGGCCTTCACACCACCAGGGTTAGGTGAGAACCACTTATCATCACAGAAATTGGTTGTTATTGTTTAGTTTGGCTAAGGACCCACGAAGATTTGAGAGGATATGAGAAGATCTAACCTGGAGGTCCTGGGAGAGGAATGTTTAAAGGAATAGTTTGGGATATTGACATTACCTACTCTCCTGTGCAAACAGATGATGGAAACAAACAGGTGGAAACAATGTTTTAGCCGTCTGAAAGTGGTCGCTATCTAGTTTGCACAATTGCAAACTTGGTTTTTGTCTGAATGCCTTGGAGAACAGCAACCATGCTGCAGTGCTGGATGTTACGTTTGCCCTCTAACCAATGTGCTATTGCTATTTTTCCCTGGCTTGCAAAACAACCTCTAAGCTTCCTTCATAGTGGATAGAGATCTAGAAAATGTGTTCTCAAGTTAATCCACCTAAGGAAGTAGATGAAGGACCTCAGTTCATCCAACTCTAGGGAAGTTGATAAAAAAACACAAATGATGAATGAATTTGTTGAAAATCAAACTAGTCATTGATACCTTAATGTAAACACCAGCTAAATACAAGATAGTTTCTATACTAGAATCATCACCAGAATATCACCACCTGCAACATAGCATAGCTGGCGTACAAGATATTCTGGAGCAAAGTTCCCACATTCATGGGATAAATATAAACTCTGTTTAATATACTTGGTCCCTAAAACCACTGGTGTGTTTCTGTTTTCTTTAGACCCCAGTGAGGATATCATCACCTGTTAAGCAGCAGACACAATCATTACTGATGCCAGGAAAAGCCAAGTGTTGGAGAGGACTTGAGATGACCTAATGCTGAGAAGGGAGACACTGAGGCAGATCCTGGGTAGAAGAAGACCAGGAGAAGACTTTGGCAGGGTAGTACCAGGGCAGGAAAGGACCAGGAGAAGACTTTGGCAGGGTAGTACCAGGGCGGGAAAGGACCAGGAGAAAACCCCTGGTCCAAGTGAGGACCAAGACAGGTTCAGGTGGAGAACAGTCAAATAACAGAGATCTGGAGTACAACATTAGAGGCTTGAAAGGAAGATGAAGAGAGATGTGTGGGAGAAGTTTTGGATAAACCTAACCCACCTATGCATCTTTCTCTGACTCTCTCTCAGCTTTGGCCAACGTCAACAATACCAGGTTTAAGCCTGAACCCATCTGAAGTAAGTCCAGCTCGGAGACAAACTTGGGCTGGCCAACAAATTAAGACTTCAGAGCCACCCTTCCTCCCGTCCCAAATGACAGCCCACAAAATCGTTGTTTCTGCCCGAAGACTTCAGATTTACTGCCCTGCTCAGCCTCCGAGGGGAGTTCGGGGCTCCCCAATTCCCATCTCTGTGCCGGTTCAAAGTGAACCGCTACGCACACTCTGCTGTCCTCCTCTTCTCAAAGACAACCGACAGAGTGCTAGGCAGATCAAAGTCCAGCCTCTAGAGCACCATAAATCGCTTGTAGACGGCACAAGGACACCATCAGAGCGTTCTACTGAGGATGGCCTAGAGGCGTGGAACAATGCTACAACACTTATGGCCTCGGTCCGCGATAATGAACCTACCATGTACATGGAGTAAGAGAGAAGAACATTTGGGGAGGCAGAGTTGTCTAGTGGTGAAGAGCGCTGGGCCTGTAAATAAAAAAGTCGCCGCTTCTAATCCCTGAGCCGACAAGGTGAAGAAATATGTTTCTCTGCCCCTGAGCAAGATGGCCGACCTTTTTCTGCTGCCAAGTTGTTGCTGTGAATAGAAATATATTCCTACCTGGTAAAATAATAGGGGGGAGAAAAGCTGGAATAGGAGAGATGAGGAGAGATACAGATGGAGACGCGATGGACCAATAGAGAAAGACAGAGTTACAGAAATGCATTCAGTAGACGTTACTTAAATGACTCCCCCTTGGCCTATGAGGAGCTTGACCTGGGCGCCTTCATTTTTACAAGACCAGGCTCTTTTAGTTTGTCTTTTTATTTAGTTGATGCAAGAGACAGAATTATTTTTCCAACAACACTGCTGTATTCCGAGACCTAGTTGGGGTTTTAAGAAAGAGCTTTCTGGATTATTCGTTGATTATTTGCAACGTTTGACCCTGTTGGCTTTGCAGGAACCTTACATGATTTTTATTGGAAGATGTTTTTATATTGTTTTCATAAACATCTGTCTCTCTGTCTGGTTGATAACTGTATTCCACCATGTGCTCGCTGAACCAGGAGACTGGAATCCTCACACTTCGGAAAGGAAAAGGTACTTTGAGGCTTTCTACATTAATTAGAGTTCACAGATGCCCAAGCCGCCACCAGGAGTCGCTAAAGTACAACGAGCCAAGACTACCATGATTACCAGCCTCCCAATCCCAGATGGTGTTGACTAATCGCACCAAACTCCATGGGACCCTTGGAGATAATCCGCAAGCAGGATTCAAACCCTGGGCTTGTACACAATTGCAACAACTTTGTTGCTGTGGGTGACCAAGTAGCCGGACACAAAGTGAGGCAAAACAAAAGAGGGAAATGGGATACGGCCTTGTTACAAAGTGACACTTTTCCTAAAGCACTCGCCTCTCTCTCTGCCTCTACCTCTTTGTCATTTTCTGCCTCTACCTCTCTCTTTCTCTCTGGTTCTACCTCTGTCTCTCTCTACCTCTCTGCCTCCACCTCTTTGAACCTCTTTGCCTCTACCGCTCTCTCTCTCTCTACCTCTCTGTCTCTCTCTCAGCCTCTACCTCTCTGTTTCTCTCTCTCTCTACCTTTTTTTCTCTCTGTGCCTCTACCCTCTCTCTCTCTCTCTCTCCCTCTCTGCATCTCTCTCTTTGGCTCTCTCTCAAATGTATTCACCCACCCGGACTTTCAAAATGCAATTGTGTCACAACATTCACTGAATGTAGAACCATGTGTTAAGCACGTTGTTGCAATATTAATTCAAAGTGCTGTCCAATATTACGAAATAGAGAGACTGTCTCAGAAAAGCCATCCTCCTAAATGGGCAATAGCCAGGGAGGTCACCAAGAGGACAATGGTAACTAAAAGAGTTACAGTCTTCCAGGGCTGAGCTGGGAGAACCTGTGCCAACTGTACACCTGTGCAACAATAGCCCAGGCTTTTCGAGGGAGTGGAAAAAAGAAAACAACTCACATCAACTCTTGCCTTGTGGGAGAAGACTTTTGATTCGGTTTGATGAGACCAAAATTAAGCTTGTTGGCCGAACACCAAACATCCACCTAAGAACACAGGCACTACAGTGAGGAATGTTGGCGGCAGCAACATGCTATGGGGATGATTCTCTGTATCAGGGCCAGGACAGCTTGTAAAGAAAGAAGGCCAGAAAACCTGCAGACTTCCACAAGGGACTTGGAAAGAATATTTGACAGGTGAAGTGAAACACGACAAGCTACTGTAGCTGAAATTGCTGAAATAGTTAATGCTGTCCTTCATGTGGATGTTACTTTGATGTACCACCTACCTAAGCATTGTGACAGACCACGTAAACACTTTCATGGAAGCGGTATTCCCTGATGACATTGTCCTCCTTCAGCAGGATAATCCACCCTGCCGCAAAGCATAAATGGTTCAGGAGGGGTGAGGAACACAACAACGAGTTTAAGGTGTTGACTTGGTCTCTAAATTCCCCAGATCTCAATCCAATCCAACATCTGTAGGATGTGCTGGACCAACCAGTCAGATCCATGGAGGCCCCACCTCACAACTTACAGGACTTAAAGGATCTGCTGCTAACATCTTGGTGCCAGATACCACAGCCCACCTTCAGAGGTCTAGTGGAGTCCACGCCTCAATGGGTCAGGGCTGTTTTGGCGGCAAAAGGAGGACCTACACAGTATTAGACAGGTGGTCATCATGTAGTGGCTGATCGGTGTATTTAGTTAATATACTGAATACAAATTATTCATTTAGAAATGAAGCGTTGTATGAGACAAGTGTATCCCTTAAAGTATTTTAAGACTGTTGAGCTTGTCCAACTCCAAAAATGTTGGGCTGCTATTAATCGCTAGCAAGAACAATACTCACACATATACACACACGCCATACTGTACTATCTCTCCCTCTACCACTCTCAACTTCTCCTCTTTATTTCCCTTATCCCTTTCTTTCTCATTCTCCTGTTGTTGTCAGGTTTTCCATGTCTGTAACCACGCAACTCCGAAGGGATTATATAAAGCTTAAAAACATAAGTTGTGAAAAGTGAAAGTTTTTCTCTTCGGGGGAAATAATGCATCACATTTGCTAATGCAGGTCAGCGAGTGAACCAAGCTGTACGTGTGAACGTTGAGGTTTCCATGGAGGATGGAGAAAGGCCCTGTCCTCCACCAAAGACGTTCCCAGGCAACGTTTGATCTCGCGACTCATGGAAGCAGGAGTCGGGCAGGGGGGTCGGGCAGGGGGGTCGGGCAGGGGGGTCACAGCGGACGGTGAATAGGCTTTCGGATGTCCTGAAGCCTTGTTGCGGCGCCGTGCGAGCCGACCCCGTTTGACCACTGGACAAAGGGGAGGCAGTGACCAAAGCTGGGGGCCCCCCTCTTCTAGCTGGTGCAGGATGGGGATCTAATGGAGAAATGACTGACCACTGACCACAGGGATGGAAGGAAGCCAGGAAGGAAAGAAGAAAGGGGCGGAAAGTGAATACGGGCTGGCGGGACTGAATTGTGTCTCGTCGGAGGTCAGAGTTCAGCCACATTTGACGGCAGGCCTTGTGGGAAAAGACAGCGGCGGTATGCTGCCTACAGAACACGCGGACCACCGGGGAGGTGAAGGGGGAGAGAGGGGGGGGTGAAGAGGGGCAGAGGTGACGTGGAAGTAGGAGAGGGGAGGACATACCAAAAAGAAAAAAAAGTAACAAAGAAAAACAAAAGCTTCTAAGTGACTTCACATATTGAAGGTCTCACCCCTCATCTCCAGGGGTAATCAATATGTGACGCTCGGCTGGTTTTCAGCCCTTTTCAGTCCCTCCCTCCCCCTTCCCTCCCCCTTCCCTCCTCCCTCCCTCCCTCCTCTCCGACCCACCTAGTGGGAGATCAAGTAGCAGAGAAAGTGTCTTTGACAGATTAATCAGACAGCATCCTGTCCTCATGAAAACAACCTGACCGGACAGTTCAAGGGAGCATGAGACAGACAGCTGTTATATCTGGCGTAATCTGTAGACACAGGTTTGAGTTCGGTGTGACATTTGGTAAACTTCCATATGGTGTCTTAACTTTTTACAACACAACTGACTGGCTAAAACGCATTAAAATGTACTTTTAACAAGGCACACCTGTTAATTGAAGTGCAGTCCAGGTGACTACCTAACTACCAAACTAAAGTACATACACTACAGTACATCGACTACAGTACATCCAAACTAAAGTACATCCAAACTACAGTACATCCAAACTAGTTTGACCCAGCAAATATCCATAACAAATGCTAACCTGCTAGAAACAGAACATGCTACGTTTCTTAGAATTGGCTGGGCGCTACTGTTGTGAAATAATTTTATAACAATGAACATGTTTAAACCAACATGCATCGCTCCAGGAAGGTCACAGCCCCAAAAGGGATAACTTTTAAATGTTGTGTGTGAGGGGGGTGGGGGAGAGTTCAACACCATGCGCTTTACCTCCTGCTACATAGTGGGGGGCCTTTGGTTGGCTGAGACACAACGCTGAAACGCCACATTCTGGAGGGACCACGGATCATTGAACTAACTGCAGGCAGACAGACATGCAAGCAGAGAGACAGACAGGCAGTGGGCCAAAGAAAGAGACAGCCAGATCAACAGACAAAGCTGCAGGCAGACAGGCATAAATATGGACAGACATGGCTATCAGAGATATAGTTTTGATATTACAGTATTGAGGTTGGTCCCATAGTTTCTTTCTGATTTTATTCATCAAGCAGACGTTGTTCTTAATAATGGCTTGCAGCTTGTCCATCCATTTTAAAACAGCCATGCCAGACAGGCACGCAACTCACAAGTGTAAGTAGATTGCTACATATGCTATCAATGAAGCACTTTGTTGGGGGGACTCTTTATAGAGGAGGGGGTTCAGATATCTGTGTGGGGAGGTAGTTGATGGGGGAGGTAGTTGATGAGGGGAGGAAGTTGATGGGGGAGGTATCTGTGTGGGAGAGGAAGTTGATGGGAGAGGTTGCTGAGTGGGCGAGGTATCTGAGTAGGGGAGGTACCTGAGTAGGGGAGGAAGTTGATGGGGAGGGTAGCTGAGTGGGGGAGGTAGTTCAGTGGGGGAGGTAATTGAGTGGGGGAGGTAGTTGAGTGGGGGAGGTATTTGAGTTGGGGAGGTAGTTGATGGGGGAGGTAGTTGAGATAGATGAGTGGGGAAACAATCTGATAGGGGATGAATCTGATCAACAATTGAGTACATTTAGAAACAACATTTTTATGCAGGGCCTTTTTGTGGACGTTTTATGTCTGAAACAAACGTTCTCTCAATTTACTCATCGCTCCTCCCATTAACATTGTTCTCTTACCATCTTTCTTTATTTTGCAATCTCTCTCTCTCTCCATCATTCAATTTAATCGGGTTGGTGTCAAACATTCAGCCAGATTAGGAGGCCTATCTCCCACACATTGTCTTTATTTAAATGTTTGGAAAGAGGGAGGGAGTGGAAGTGAAAGAGTTATAGGAGGGGAGAGAGTGGAAGGAAGAGTAAAAGGGTGATGTGTAATTGCGGACTTATTAGGTTATTTTCTAAAATGCTGATTTCAGTGTGTTAGTGTAGCAACATGAAATTAATTGGTTTTGGAAAATGAATCCATCTTCTGATTGGCTCTTCCAAGAGACCACATTAATTCTAAGATAGTGTTGCAACATCCTTCCCTCCTCCTCCCTCTCCATCTCTCTCCCCCCCCCCCCCCCCCCCCCCCCCCCCCCCCCCCCCCCCCCCCCCCCCCCTCTCTCCCCCCTCTCTCTCTCTGAGTCTCACCCTTACGTCATGTTCCATTCACTGAGGGATTGTGAACACACTGCTGTGAATCATGTCGACAAGTGTTTGGCTTGGATGTGAAGCCTTGGAAGGCTTCGTCTGGTGGACGATCCATCGTAAAACAACATAATTTAAATCATCATTAAATCAAGTCATTTAGCAGACGCCGTATTCACAAGGAACTTACAGTGGTGAGTTCAAACACGTCACCGTGTTTTTGCCCAGGTTCCCCCTGGGAATCGAAGTTCACCTGAGCCCAGGAGGAACATCAATGTTCTACAGACCCAGGAGATTATTGGTCGTTTGATCCCATATGTTGTGGTCCATGATGTTGTTGCCGTGCTTGATGATTCAGTCTGGACATCTGTGTGACTTTCTGTATCTAGATGCTACGTACGCCACTAACCAACGCCTTCCCCGCCCCCCCACCCCCGCACTCACAAACACGCACGCACAAACAACCGCTAGCACCTCTGGGAATTAGGCTTTGTTACTTCCCTGAAACAACACAAAGGACTGTAGTGAGAACTGGTTGAAAAATCTGTTCTGTCCTCGAGCTGAACAATCTTTAGGTCTCCTGTGGATCAGTCCAGAAAATGATATCATACTATAACTAGAACTACTACTAAGTTTCATACTACTCATGGTAATAGTTCTACTCCTACTATATGTATTTAATTGGTGCTGGTGTTTTATTTTGTCACTGAAACCGAGTCAAATATCCGCTTTATAATGGCGTCAGCAGCACCAACGATCAGTTCCACCAAGCGTGCCAAAGAAGCAGCAAGTCCAGCCGTCAGTGACACCACCCAGGACACGTACATTGTGCTTTTGGTCACTCGGCTGCTCACAATCCATCGTTGACGTCTGTCAGTTGCAGTTGCGGCGGCAACAGACACGGTGAGAATCACCATGCGACAGACGGAACTCTTGTGTGCCAGGCGAAACACCGAACGATGGAATTGTCAGGCACACTCGCAGATACTGGTGGAACTCTCAGAGCCTGTTTGTCAGATGAGTAATTAAACTGTGTTACTCCCCCTCCCTCCACACACACACACACACACACAGACACACAACCAGACACACAAACACATACCTTCTAACCCAAACTTTGCAAGCAACACATCTTATTGGATGTCACAGTCCATCTTCACCGACGTACAGCAGGAAAGAAAACGACAATACATTGCTTTAGTGTTGTGATTCTCAAAAGCATCAGGTCAAGTTCCTAATCAACCATCACACACCCAGTCCAAAAAAAAAAAAAAACAGCTAAACATGCATCTCAGATAACACGCTATTCCCAGAGAAAAAGTAGTGCACTACTTTTGACCAGAGTGCCTATGAACCCTGGATGGACGCATCCTAGCTAATTACCCCAACCGTCTCTTAGATTGCACTGATCCGAACAAAAGACTCCAGGCAAACCCCCGGCTATGATTTATGGTCCGCATGTCTCCCTGTGCGAGCTCTATATTAATCACAGACTTCAGTTTTAACAAATGACCTGCTTTGATCCAGCCACATCGCATGCCAGCAATTAGACAGCCAGCTCTGCTCACATCAGGAATACGTTGGTGTAATGTACTCACTACCAGGGCTTAAACAGTATTGGACACCCTTCAAACACTTTCTGGTTTTCTAACTGCAGTCTGGACAGACAAGATAAGCAGCTCTGCATCATTTTGGGATTCTTCTATTAGGTGTATTGGTTTATATTAGTTTATGTGTATTAGTTTATATGTATTTATTTTAAATAGGATTTGAACCCAGCTCCGATGCACTAATATATATGTAAATGCTCTGATGACATGAGACAGGAGGCAAAACGGTATTAAGTGTATTCAGTATTTAATGTTACTTCAGATAATATGTTGAAGAATCACAGTAGGCATGGAAACCATCTGTGACACAGGATGAGAAGAGACAAGAGGAACGTGACAATTTGATGCTGTCAAATGAATATCAATGATGACATGAACATCGCTATGAACGCCGTCTGTTTCTTCCACAGTAGAACGTCCCCGTTCAGAAACTAAGATAAAATCATCACCACACCAAATACCACAACGGCAACTCCTCACGAGCGCTTGTAAATCCAGTGCTCTGTTTAAACAGAAAACATTTCCTTTTTCACCGCTGTGTGCTGTGGGTGTGTGTCCCACTGGCAAAACAACACCATGCAGTCGAGTCATATCATATTCCGTCTTTTTAGTGTTAGGGAATACGAGACCTCTAGGACGGGGGGAGTGGAGACTGAGAGGAGGGGACGAGGGAGGGAGAGACAGGGGAGTGGAGATAAAGAGAAATAGAGAGAGTGATGGAAGGGAGGAGAGAGAAGGAAGACAGAGGGAGAGAGACGGATGGAAAGAGGTTGAAAAGGAAACCTGTTGCATAAAACGATAGTACATCAGATAACAGGATAACAGGATAAAACACACAACTGACATCAGATAACAGGATAACAGAACAGGTGTTAGAGCTACTGTTTAAACACACAACTGATAACAGATAACTGGATAACACACACAACTGACATCAGATAACAGGATAACAGAACAGGTGTTAGAGCTACTGTTTAAACACACAACTGATAACAGATAACAGGATAAAACACACAACTGACATCAGATAACAGGATAACAGAACAGGTTTCAGAGCTACTGTTTAAACACACAACTGATAACAGATAACAGGATAAAACACACAACTGACATCAGATAACAGGATAACAGAACATGTGTTAGAGCTACTGTTTAAACACACAACTGATAACAGTTACAGGATAAAATACACAACTGACATCAGATAACAGGATAACAGAACAGGTTTCAGAGCTACTGTTTAATCACACAACTGGATAACACTGAAAAGTGGACAGAGAGAGGTAGGGAATGATGGAAGAGAGAAAAATATCTTTCCATCATTTAAGGACATTATATTAGTGCTGATGTAAACAACATTATATGAGGGCTGATGTTAAGAACAATATATGAGGGCTGGTGTTTAAGAACATTATATAAGGGGTGATGTTAAAGACATTATATAAGGGGTGATGTTAAGGACATTATATAAGGGGCTGATGTTAAGGACATTATATGAGGGCTGGTGTTAAGGGACATTTTATGAGGGCTGGTTTTAAGGACATTACATGAGTGGTTGTTTTTTATGAGCTTCCCATGTAGTAGTCCAATGAGTAGCCCATTTCCATTGAATTAGCACCTCGTTCCAACCTCCCCATAAAGCAATATCAGCATGTATACTATACTAGAACAATTTCAATGTATACATCATTTTGGTTTGAAATGCAGATTTGCCAATTAAAATCTTAGACTTACTCTCATGTAAATAAAAGCTAGATTGTAGCTGGTCCCATCAGATGTCCTGCACCATTTTAGCTCCATGCAAATGAGACCAGGTGGTAGTGATTACATCCTGGAACCAATTCTGGATTGGCCTATCAAAGATCTCAGACATTGTATCCCTGACTAATGGCATTTCATGAAATAGGTCAACTCTAGCCACAGGATATTTTAATTGTACAAATTCAAGGTTTCCTTTGATCCATAACTAATGTAGTTTGCCAATGTTGCAATGAGGCATCATTCATTACCAGCTACAGTACAGAAAGCAGGATGTATTTCCTGTAAAACACAGTGGGGAGACATAAGAGATTTATGTGTACGACTTTATGTGCAGTATGAACTTTCAGGAAGTAAACCTGTGTTTGTCTACACTGCTAAAAGAAATTACCACATAAATCTTCATTTAATTGATGCATTTACCTTCTCAACACACTCATACAATTTGAATGTAATCCTTGATTTTAAAATAGAGGTTCCCTCTTGGGCAGCCAGGCAGAATTTGCCTCAGTTATGAGGGGTTTGGCGGTGAGCTAAATGTCTGACCAAACTTAGTCAAGCAGAAGGGAAGCAGTTTCTTTGTTTATCAGAATGTCCACAGCTTTCACAGAGAGGAAGAAATTGGAGGAACAAGTGTTGGATCGCCTCCAACTACGTCAACGGTTTCAATTGGTTAACCCTTTTATCGCGTGCAAGTAAATAAAAGACCTGAATTGGCTGATACACATTTTGAGTAATAAAAAAACGATTGAATCTAACCCACTTCTAATGATCAAGAAAATGGGGAGATTGTGTTTTAAATGTGCATGACTTTTCTTGTCTGTGTTGGTATCGTTTTTTGTGGTGGTAGCAATGACACACAATGAACATCAACCTCAATAGAGTGTAAAATGCAGCCCTTTTTTTTCATTGTGTTGAATAAGTAAACAGATGGTGGTTTAGAGGGTACCAGACGGCTAGACAGCATTTTGCCGCTAGACCTTGTAACCACACCAAACAGTACAGGTGAGAACATCCTTGCCAATGGGGACATTCTTCTACATAACTGATAGACAGGCGGTGTGGCACTTTCCAAAGAAGTGAGTTTCCCCCGGAGCCTGAATCTAACCCAGTGCAGTTGTACCTCAATCTGAAGAGCTTTGTTCTTTACGCTGGTTGAGATGTTTCATCACAGATGACTGCAGCCTCCTGAGCCACACGGAGAGACTAAGACCACTGCACCAGAGTCAGCCACTACCAGACTGAGACCACTGCACCAGAGTCAGGCACTGCCAGACTGAGACCACTGCACCAGAGTCAGGCACTGCCAGACTGAGACCACTGCACCAGAGTCAGCCACTACCAGACTGAGACCACTGCACCAGAGTCAGCCACTACCAGACTGAGACCACTGCACCAGAGTCAGGCACTGCCAGACTGAGACCACTGCACCAGGGTCAGGCACTGCCAGACTGAGACCACTGCACCAGAGTCAGGCACTACCAGACTGAGACCACTGCACCAGAGTCAGCCACTGCCAGACTGAGACCACTGCACCAGAGTCAGGCACTACCAGACTGAGACCACTGCACCAGAGTCAGCCACTACTACAGCCTGGTCTCAGGCCACCTGAGCAAAACTCCCACCCGGGTGTAGCGGTCTCTCCCACACATGGCCTTCTCACTACAAGAGAAGTGTGGGAATGCCCGTCGAGCACAAAGAACGGGGCCTAGCAACTGTGTATTCCTTCCAAGAGGCCCCAATTAAACGATTATTACACATAAATGTTTCCGTCAAACATGCCATTATGAGGATGTATGAGGTTTCAAACGCCATTGTGTAACGGAGGACAGCCGTTCTTTACGGGAGCTGTGCTGGCCAGGATCATTTTCACAGGTGCTGCATGACAAAGGCTATAGTTACAGAGACGTCAGATAAATGATGTCAAACACAGCAGATAAGGTCATTATAAAACCAGGGACACTTTGAAGCTGAAAACCGATACAGTTACTCAGTCGGTCATCTGTGTTCTCTCAGAGAGCAAAGTCCCATAGAAGCTGCACCACTGTGGTACCGGCCGAGGCTGAGAGTCCCACAGAGGTGTATACTGACCCAGCACTGCCTGGAGTCCTGACTCCTGAGTCTGACTCCCTACACCCTCTCACCCCCTACACCCTCTCACTCCCTACACCCTCTCACTCCCTACACCATCTGACTCCCTCCCTCACCCCATATTTCCCTGTCTTCCCCTTAATCCAAGGTCTTTATTGGGAAACATATGTTTATGTTGCCAGAGCAAGTGGAAAATTGTAATAATTAGAAAAACACACTTCTCCCCTTTTCTCTCTCTCACACACTTCTTTCACTCTGTCTCCCTCCCTTTCTTTCGTTTTCAGTCTCTCCATCTCTCTATCTGTCTGTCTCTATGTATTGTGTTGGTGGTGGTTGCTACAGGTTTAGCCATAAGTTGAGCTACAGGTTTGGCTACAGGTTCAGCCACATGTTTGGCTATATGTTCAGCTACATATTCAGGTACAAGTTAGGCCATAGGCTTAGCTACAGTTTTGGCAGACAGCCCCCGTCTGCCGATCCTACAAGGCTCTTTCCCAGTGATGTTCAGGTGTGCTTCCCCAGGCAACCGTCTCTGTCTGGTATAATAAAATAGCTCTCTTGCCTCGGTTGGCCCAGGAGTCAGGTATGTACTAACGCTTTCATACTGTAACCATCTGTTGCATTCTGGCTGAGAGCCTACCTGTTGTCTGATCAAGCAACCTGCTGGGACTGGGAGAGGCACATATGTGGAGAGGGAGGAATGAGGAGAGGGAGGAATGAGGAGAGGGAGGCAGAGTCGAGCAGGAGAGGCAGGAAACAAGGGAGGGACAGGGGGAGGGAGGCTAAGAACGCCTCACACTTGAGGGTCAAACAACTCCTGCACTCACCCCCCATCCGACATGTGTTTACACCTAGCTACGCAGCGCACGGAAATAGCCTCCAACATCACTGCAACATATTTAAGGCAGTGACATCGCCCGGACGGAACGGCCAACAGCCTCGGCAGCTCGTGGAGACGCAGAGCAACTGTCAGCCTGGTAACCGCTGGTCGGAATAAGACCTAGCTGAAACCCCCCCACTGTGTCTCGAATGCCCCCCTGCTGTCTTCACGGCTCGGTGCTTACAAGAAGGCCCCTGTAGGACTTGCACAGTGGACTGGAGGGAATATGGCGGCATTTGGGACACACATCTTGGCTTATTTCCTGGGCAGCGAGTCGTGTTTTCTTCATAAGACATCTGGACGTCTGACATGGAGAAGGTCCCTGTCATCAGGGGGCTCGCAGGAGCCGAGGAAAGGAGGGGCACGTCCAGGCATGTCCCTTCACGTCCAGGCACGTCCAGGCACGTCCAGGCCACCCTGAAGACTTCTAAAAGTGGACGGAGAGACAGGCTGCCCGCATCAAAATGCCATCGGGCACTTCCTGTGTTGTCGCCGGGACGACACAGGGGAGGGGAGGAGACAGGACACAACGGGAAATGTGATGGGGAGACCAGTAGAAGAAGATTAGAAAAAGGGAGGAAGGAGGATAGGTAGGAGGATAGAAGAGAGGGAGGAGGCGGAGGAGGGTGGAGATAGAGGAGGGTGGAGATAGAGGGGGTGGAGATGTGCGTTGAAATGCGACAGACTGCTAGACAGACTTTCCGTGTCCGACCCCTGACCCTACTTTGTGTCCTGGGGCCACGAGTGCATCCTCTAGGGACACGTTCCAACAGGCATCCAGTTCTCTATGTAGTGCACTACTTTCCATCACCGGGCCATAGGATTGCGGTTAAATGTAGTGCACCACATGAGGAGTAGGGTCCCAGTTGGGGATGTCATCTCCAAACTCCCCCAAACAGGCCTCATTCATAGGTAATGTAGCAGACAGACAGCCATCATTCAGAGGTAATGTAGCAGACAGACAGACATCATTCAGAGGTAATGTAGCAGACAGACAGGCCTGATTACTCCTGTGTTTTCATGCCTTCTGCTCACCCAGGAAAGCCCATCTCTCACCCTTGAATGTAGTGGGCATCATGTAAAGATCCTCATTGAGAACCTGTAAACCACAAGGTCAGGAAGTGAAGATGGCAACGTTTCCCCAGTTAGAGGAAGTCTGGGATCAAGAAACCTGCAGGCCATTCGTTCCAACCTGGAAACGGGTCCTGGGATATCAAAAACCAAGGAAAGAGAATCCCTCTGTAGTTGTGAGACCCTCAGACCCCTACAGAACCCTACATCTTCAGCTGAGCAGGAGGTTCCACCCATCTGGACGTGGTTTTTCGGAAGCCATACACAACATTTAATAATTCAAACAACTGTTATGATCCTGGTGTGTGTGAAGAAAGAAACTGTGCAGAAAATGTGGCATGCTAGTTATTGATTTTTAACAAGGCAGATTCATCTGCTATGGTTTTTCATGTTGCACGTATCTGAACCAAAGTAAATACTAGTAGGAGTTTGTATGGACTACAAGAACTTGATTAGCTTCAACCTGAGGTCCTGTAATTAGCAGTGTGGGTTAGTCAAAATGTTTGCCTCTCTAAAGAACAACACAGATCCAAGACCAGTGCTCCATCCCTTTGTTAATAAAGGCCCAGAGCTGCAGTTGTGTTTTCTGTGTTTATAAATACCTCAGACCCGACAGGGAGGCCGTAGTGGTTTTATACGCCTGAACTGGATGGAAAAGGGCTTTGAATGGTTCAGGTTTTCCCAACGGCACAGCGGCTTGGTCACGTGGGTTCCAGTTTTATACAAGATACAAGTCACTGTTCTGATTGTGTTCCAGGAAAAGAGATGGAGAGAGGAAAAGGGAAAGAGAGGAGGTTGTGTAGAGAGAATAACAGAAGAAAAGCGAGAGGGAGATATAGGAAGTGTATAGACAGACAAATATATGCTCTATAGACAGACAGACTGGAAGATATATATGCTGCATATAGACAGACAGACTGGAAGATATATTCTGCATATAGACAGACTGACAGATATAGGACGTATATACACACGTGGTCATGTCTGTTAGTACCCCTCCACACTGTCTGTTAGTACCCCTCCA
>JACXGK010006378.1:7362-29097 GCA_016801125.1 Novumbra hubbsi
GGGGGGGGGGGGGGGGGTAATATTTCAGCACTTAGTATAGAAGACAGATTATTTAGAAAGACATGTTTCACATTGAAATACATTATGTTCTTACAAAGTTTATGCATCACTTTTCATGACATTTACTTTTCCGAAGTTAGAATACATTTTACCATCACTAGGCTCATTGTTGTCACTGATCATTACTCAACCAGTTGCCTAAGACACTGTATTTATTTTACCGTAATTTGCCTACTATGTTCAGATTGAAAAGTACAGAATCACAACCCCAAGAAAATAGATGTGTATGAGGCCTCAGTGGGATTCTAGCACACAACCTTGTTGTTGGTGGAGTGAGACACAAAAGACCACTGCATTGCCTATGTACAACATAATGCTGTCAAAAACAGGACATGTTTGTTGATAAAGCAGGCTTTTACTGGGCCCCAACTCGGCTGTGTCGGTAAAATATCATTGGCCAATGAGCACCTGTCTATGTGTCTGGACAACGTGGGGAAAGCAAATCCGTGTTTGCAGACATATCCGAAGACTTGTTGTACCCACTTCTTGGGTTATAAATGCTGTGGCTGTACAACTCGTTGAGTTCCTCAATGAAATTCTGTGTGACGATGTTAGGTTCCACCAATCAGAGGTGATTCCGGGATGGTTTTGGGCCAATCACAGATTTGCGACCCTTGACCCATGAGCATGTCACCCTCCTACAGCTCAAGGACACGCCGTGTCATGACGTCACTGGTGACCAATGTAGGTTTGGGTTTGTCAATCCAAAAGATCCTTCCCGCAGTGCGTGGAAACATTTTAATATTCATTGTGTTGTGGACAAGATATCATGGCCAAATGCCAAAGACAGAATTGAGGCAAATTAGTGTATCGTGTGCTAAACGTTGACATTTCTTTTCTTCTTTCTGCTCGTATTTGTAACTCTTGATTGGACCACAAAACATGTTACAATAAAAGTCGCTTTTGTATATCTGTAGGAGATGTCTTCATTGATCTCACTGTTGATTATGGGATCGAAATTAGGCCGCTGACCAGGAACAGTGTCACTAACAGCAGAAGTTAAAAGGGGAGGTTGCGTGCTTAGTAGCTCATTCTACCAGCACTGTAACCCCCCCCACACACACACAGTTAGCATTATTTTAAACCAAAACATTTTCTGGTGAGCAAGAGTTAAGGAGCAAAAGAGATAGATATAGAAAGACAGAACAGCGAGGGAGATAGAAGGCGGACTGGAGAAAGTGAGCAGGAGAGAGAAGTTGGGTTAGCGAACTGGGTTTTCAGGCCAGAGAAGATGTCAGCCAAATTGGGCCGTGTGGAAAAGTGGGTGTGTCCCAGAACCAGATTAACTCTGTGATTACGTCGTGTTCTGGCCTTGTTTAGCGGAAAGGAAAAGTCAACACTGCAGGCTGTAAGACCAGCTGTGACCTGCTTCAACACACACACACACCTACTGTGCACCTGAATGAATAGAAAGAGCAAATATTTGAATGTAATGAAAGATTAAATAAATGCATCCAGAAATATCGACTTAATTAGGTCGTGTGTTTACGTAGGCCTATGTTGTCAGCTCTCAGTGGGAGCCTGAACACACTGAGGAAAACACTCACGTCAGTCGCTCTCTCTGTAAGGATGGTATTTGTTTAAGGGTGTTTTGTTCAAGGGAAAGGTGCTTTTTATTTTGAACAGACTTGGTGGAATTGCGGCAAGTGTATGAGTTCATCACAATGATATAATGTATCGTGAGAATTATCATCTCCTTCCATTAGTCCATAAAACACTGGCCCCGAATGGTACATTAGTCCACCCAAAGTTACTGGCAAACGTCAGATGGGCCATTATTCAACCCAAAGTTACTGGCAACGTCAGATGGGCCATTATTCAACCCAAAGTTCCTGGTATCCTCAGATGTTCTCACCCATGTGTACCTATGTGGTCATCCAGATGTTATCTTCTACAAATCTGATACTAACAAGCTTCTGACCTAAAAAACTGTCTAAAATGTTATCATACTTACACCACATATTTGAAATGTAATTTACAGTAGCCACATTTCCCAATAGGACATTTATTTCTCTTTTTTACATTTCCTGGGACAGATTTTTATTTAAAACAGAATACGTAGGATAAATTGATTATCGCTGTCCTATGAAACATTAACTGACAACGGATGCGTCCTTGTCTTTAGTGAAGGATTGAAGAGAAGGGGGGGTCAAGAGAAAAGAGTAGGAGAAGAGGAGAAACGAAGGATGAGGGAGAAACATTAGTGGATCAGGTTTGAGGTCAGTTTGAGTTGAATGCAGTATATTGAGGAAATTGACCGAAATACCAGAATAAATGTATATTGTAAATAAAACCTATGTATTTGTATTTTTAATTAAAAAAAGCTTTGATTTAAAATTGCCTTCCAAATGGACTGCCTTCAATTGGAATTGACCCCAACCGTAGAATGGCTCTTTCATGCAGACCGCGGGATAATAAAGCCCTGGTTGTGTTGCTTCAGAAGCCGGAGACAGGGAGCAGTGGAAGAGGCGTTGCTAATGAATTATTTATGGTAACCGAAGCACCCAATTTCCTTTTCATACGTTCACAGGGGTCAGGAACTACTACCAGGAGAGCTCTGTGATATCCCCGGCTCATCCGGTGATTTAGCATTGCATGTGGCTCACAACGTTGAGCTTTGAAAGAACAGAAGAACTAGCTTCAGAGCAGCTATCACATTTGAAAGAATTTAAGGTAGTTCTCCATTTTGAGAACACGTACCATCCTGGGTTTTTTTGGGGATACTGTATGTAATAAAGTATGTATCGCCTTCGAGATTTATCTGATCACATAACAGACATTTGACTGGCTTTAGCTCCTTTGTATTTTTTGTGTTTAATACTGTTGAATGCGACGACTTAATTCGTTTGGACTGAACAGTGTGATGGCTTAAGTGTTTTATAATTGTTGTTTGTGATGGCTGTGGTTTTAATAGAACTGTTGAATGTGATGGATGTAGCCCTTAGAATAGTGTTGAATAGTGATGTGCGTAGCCTTTGGCTCCTTTGTAGTCCTGAATGCAGAACCTGATGGCTGTAGTCTTTATAGAACTGTTAAATGTGATGGCTGTGTGTAAATGAATTTCCAATGCTGCAGTGGAATGAGTCTGCAGCCAAGAGAGGACACAGAGGACGGAGACGTGTACAGAGAGGAGGACAGAGACGTGTACTGAGAGGAGGACAGAGACGTGTACAGAGAGGAGGACAGAGACGTGTACTGAGAGGAGGACAGAGACGTGTACAGAGAGGAGGACAAAGACGTGTACAGAGAGGAGGACAGAGAGGTATATTTGACAAGGACAGTGAGAAGGAGAGACCGGAGGACGGAGACATGTACAGAGAGACAGAGGAGGACATGCATCTTGATGACACTGGAGGACTTCAGGCCAAGCATGTGATGAATGCATTTAGGATGTAATCAGGGCTGTGTGCATGCTTCTGTCTTTGTGTGTGTATGTGTGTATATATATAATGCATTTTGCTCAAAGCCAGTCCTTTTCTGCCGTGTGCCACCCAAGGTTACTTCTTTAACCAGGGCACGTCAGGCCCGTGTATTTTTTGCGCTTTGAAACAACACCACTGAAAAGCTTGGGGCTGAGCAAACATTACACTGAAAACTCTCAGGGCTTAGCAAAATAAGGTCTGGGGCTAGAGTTTTAAACAAACGATGTTGAAGAATACTGAAAACTGATGCATTTTCATTGTCAGGCTGGCACCAAGCAAAAGCAAACGAAAGCTATCCTGCCTATTAGTGACACACAACATTCTGTAGTAGATTTTTGTTATTTGCAACATACAAATTAAAAAAACAATTTGTGTGTTCAGTTTCAGCGGCTACTATTCGGTGCCATTACACTATAACACACGAGGCATATGACACGGCTGTGTAATGTAATGAGTCTAAGATGGCAGGACGTTACCGTGGTAACAGAACCAACGCTGTTGTCTGTGGGAGAATTTCATCTCCTTCCACTCCTTATCTTTAATGGGACTATAGTGCCGGTAATCTTATCGGAGGTCTTCGCAAGACGAAAGACAAAGTGACTTTGAAAGCCACCACGCATGTGACCACAACTACATGTAAGTACTCTAGAAAACACTCACTTAAGGGGATTTTCCGGGTAAACATGGTCTTGGCTGAGGATGAATGTTTCAACGCCTCCCCTCCGGTAGGCTACAGGCCGTGTGAACGCTGTTCATGTGACTCTTTCGCCTGGTGGGAGTAGCACATCTATTAAACTGAACAACACTGTGATGAGAAACACAGACGTTATGGACGGTAGTATAGCTTGGTGCATGATGGAGTCCTTCTTGTTTTGCATGATGAGGGATTTCTCAGTTAAAGTAATATTTTTTGCATAGCTTCAACTTGCTTCCTGACAACAAAGACATCGTCTTTCTTACGTCCCTCTTCCTTTTATCCAACCGTTTCTGTCATCTTTCCCATCTAGTCCCACCCCACCCAACTGGAGAAAAACAGAAAACGTCCGCCATCCATTGTTCAAGACTTCAGTAGTTAACCCAGTCCATCTCCACAACCCGCCACAATTCACCAATCAGGAGTTCTTTGCCAGTGTTCTATCAATTTGTGGTTTCCTGTCGGGTTATGTCCCTGCTTCCTCACTTCATTATCCTTGAGTAAACTTAGAGCCAATTTATTGTTGCTTCTATGGATATGAGAAATATCACAAAAGGATTCAGGAAGAAGGCGAATGACATTGTACAACTGCGGTGGTACAACTTCTTCTGCAGTTCCTAAGAATGGGGAGAACACTCGCTGTGCACAAGGGGATTACCTCTGGTGTATTTTCCACCCTCACACAGCCTATGGAAGCTCTTCACTGTCCTCTCACACGATGGTGGAACCTGCTTCCTCTTGAAGTTAAGACACCAGAGTCCCCGTCTGAGTCCCCGTCTGAGTCCCCGTCTGAGTCCCCGTCTGAGTCCCCGTCTGAGTCCCCGTCTGAGTCCCCGTCTGAGTCCCCGTCTGAGTCCCCGTCTGAGTCCCCGTCTGAGTCCCCGTCTGAGTCCCCGTCAATTTTCATAAAAACTTTTTGAATCCCTTGCCTGAACTTTGCTGATTGCTAATTCATCAAATAATGTGTAGATACTCTAATTCCAGTGGCTGTTTCACCTTGCCATTTTAAAAAGAGTGCACTAAGTTGTTCTGCATAGGTAGGTCTGCTGAATGACTAAAATGTAAAAAGGATTATCCTGTATTGTGCATTCACAAACATTACTGGGTGAACAATAAGTGAAGCAGATAAATACACTGTATAAAGCCCAAGACTGCTGTCTGTGGCATGACTTCCATTCAGATTTAGCTTTGTACTAGAACCTAGTGAAACTTTACATATAAACATGCTTTATGGGATCCTTTAAATGCTGTTAATTATATTTCGTATAACATTGAGTAGCAGAATATAATTTTACTACACGCCATAAACCTCTTGACTGTAAAATTGTAAGTCTTGAAATCCTCTACACTAACCCATGTGTACCATATGTATTCTGTATTACTATAACCTACAGTTAACACATTTACATTTATTTGGTAAACCACATAATGATAGCCAAAATGCCTGTGAGTGAACAAAATAGACTATCAAATAAAAACATTTATGATATGTCAATCTTAAGGTACGTTTATGATCAAAATAAACCACCCAAAAAGATGTGTTGATTATATTAATTTTAAGCATTGGGTGATTCCCACTGTGCCTAGTCTCTGTTGCCATCGATGGGGAGCCGAATTCTGCCAAATGACCTTTGATCACACGGTGGCTGCAAATCTCATGCAGTCTTTATGTAGTAGAGCAGTATTTATGCCTATGGAATACACCGTCAAAGCCGATGATCTGATCTGACTTCCTACTGAATCAGCCGTGATTCTTCCTCATGATGATCTAATCTGTGTCCGCTCTGAATCAGCCATGATTTTTCCTCATAATGAGCTGATCTGACTCCGTTCTGAATCAGCCATGATTCTTTCTCATTATGATCTGATTTGCCTCTGGTCTGAATCTGCCAGCTGATTGTTGTGGTCAAAGTGGGGTCATGGTTCTCCATTATACCCTGATTGGTGTGTGAGTGTGTGCGCGTGTTTTGTGTGTGTGTGTGTGTGCGTGCGCATGTTGAGTGTGTCTGTTCTTTAACTACCACTTGTTCAAGGCCTATTTGCTCTCTTTCACTCTCTGAACATCTGGAACTGAATGGAAGACAAATATACATTGGAGACAGACAGGGGGGTATTTACCACACTGGGCTTCCTGCCTTCATTACATATACAATCACAATGACTCATTTGTCATCACGCCAAGGTTTTAGAACATAAAAACAAATTCAAGTGTCCTCTTAAAAGGATGTTTGCTAACTTTTAATAAGAACCCAAAAATTCTTTGGCAATAATTCGTAATGATCCTCACAGCCTTCCGTGTTTTTGTGCTCACATCGGCTGTGAGGAGTGGTTGGTGTGTCGGAGGCTTGTCTGCAGGGCTGAGGGACTGGAATGAAGCCGCCATTGTTACATCTCTTCTCCACGTCCCTCCCCTGGGACGTAACACGCCTTGCGTAGTGTGGTCTGTTAGTGTGTGTGTGTGTGTGTGTGTGCAATGAGGCAGTTTAGATGGGGAGTCAGTTAGGAGCCATGCTTGTTGTGTTCCATTCAGAGAACATCAGATCCGTTACTGCTTGTGGAATACAAGAGGAGGAAAGAGAAAAATGGTTGCCGTGACCAAACCTGTCTGCCTCTGCCTATGTAGTGGGGTGATCTTTCATAGTTAAACAAGTAACGAATTTCCAACTAAATAAAATAAAATGAGTTGTGACGTATATGACCAAAGTGACTGACAATCTGACCAAATACGTGAAGAGAGGTACTTTTTCATCACTTTTGTAGGTGATTGATTACGTTGAACTTTGCCAAAATCAGATCAAACGCAAATAAGAGTCTTTGTCTCGGGTCTGCAATGTCTCGTTAGCCGTCGTCACGGTCGTTTTTGGTATGGCATTTGTGCAGCCATCATTTTGTGGAACAATGAACAATATTTCAGAAGTTTGATAGCCACAAGAACTAGCGTGACTTGTCCGACATGATCAACATCATAGGCCCATAATGGAGGTCACATTTAGCTGTGACAGCCTGAGGGGTCGGCCGTGTACAACAGAGTGTGCAGTTCCTGAGGTTGATGTGTCTTTTTCATACAGCTGATGTAGTTCTTCCTGACCAGATACAAGTTCCAAGCATGAACAATCCCATCGGAGAAGTTTCAGTCAGAGATTCAACATGGATGCTAGAGTGTTTTCCTACAGTCAAGAGAGACAGTCCAGTATCCAATGTGAGGCCGGGTTCAACAGGGCCCACGGATGCTGTCTTTTGTCACAAGGGATTTGGAGGGAACTGTCATCGGTCTGTCTGATTGGTAAAAGTCGCCCGGCCGTCCTTGCTAATTTGGACTTTGGTCCTAATTGACCTGCCTGTTAAAATAGACCTTTACAGACACAAGGTGAAATCCGTCTAGGTGACGGCGTAAGAGCCGAGCACAGCAGACTAATTAGAAAAGAGCGCTCCTGTCCTGTTCTCTAGACAGAAGAGATAGTCAGGAAGTGATAAAGAGAGGCAGTGAGAGAGATGGGGAAGAGGAGAAATTGAGGAAGTAATAGAGAGAAGTAAGTTATAGTTGTCGTTCAATGTGCAAAGATGTGCCGTTCCTTTCAACAGAATCTCATCTTTCTTCTGGGATGGAGAGTGAGTTCCTAGCATACACGGTTCTGCTACAATACGTAGTGGCTTACTCTTGAGTTAGTCTAAAGACTTATAAGGCTTTGAAGTACGGGTACTTCAAGCATGTGCCACGCCCAGTTAGACAGGGATGTGGTGGCTGTGTGGTTGTTGCCGGGGCTTACCCTCCTCAGGCTGTCCGTGGCCTCCTCTGTCCGGGGAGGGTTTGGGCATTGTTCTGTCCCTCTGTGGTGCTTCCTTACTTCGGGTGGGGAATTGATTCCTTTTTGGTGGGTGCTGACTACATGATCTCCTGGTGCGCTGTAGCTACCATCAATTCTGCCGTGGTTTGATAGCTCAGTGGAATACAGCTTGGCGAGAACGTTTCCTCTTGTGATCCACAGAAAACATGATGGGTCGAAAGTAAATGTGATAAGAAGGGTTCTGTGATGGGTCTCTGTAACGTTCCTATCACCCTCAATGTCTCTGATGCAGAACTATGAATGGATGTATGGCTGATCAGCAGACATTTCTGCCAGAAAGCTTGGAGTTCGAGACTGAGCCTTGTGAATAACCGCCGCGTGTGAAGCAGTACGTTAGCATCTTTCAACCTTAACACTTTGTTATCCAAAACATGTTCGGATTTCACTCCCTGTCCGGTTGCTGTTCAGGCATTAAAGGCCTGATCGTCGTGCCTGTACATCTGATCCATTAATGCAGAACAGAGACTCTTAAGTCACAATGCGTTCATCTCCACCCCGTGTTGTCTGTATGTTTTGTCTTTCTAGTTCTTCCAATTCGGATCCTACATGTTCAAAGAGCAACAGCCCAGGACAGGCAGCTGATTCATATTACAGACATATAATGCACAGCCCCACCCACCTTTGTCCACCGTCCAATAAGGCTGGGAGGGGGAGCTTCTGATTGGCTTAGAAAGAGTGTTTGATGCTCTAACGCCCAAAGCGTTGTTAACTCTAATGTGGCGGTTCGTGCCCCAGCCCTTCATCTTCCCAGCTGGCAGTGCCCGTCTTGTTTGGCATTGCCAGCTTTGACAACTAGCGTTAAGTGTTTATAACACTGTTGGATTTGAAGAATTAGTTGGGTTTATTAGGGATAGTGCTGTATTACTGTAGGTGTCAGTGTGTGAATTCACTTGATAATATGGATTGGAGTTGGGGGGGAATATATAATATATAAGATCCTTATATTATTTATGGGTTAACCACATATTTGAAGTATCTGCGGTAGCTGTGGTATCTGGGTTTGATAAATGCGACATGAGGATTGAGACATGTTGGTTTTGATGAACGAGGCATGAGGATTGAGACATGATGGGTTTGATGTATGAGACATGAGGCTTCGAGACATGATGGGTTTGATATATGAGTCATGAGGATCGAGACGTGTCGGGTTCTGAGGTAATCTGGTTGTCTAAAGCACTATCTATCCCATGTCTGTATTATGCTCTTATTGAGGACCCTGTAATAATCACAGAGGAAATGTCTTGAATACTCGTGCTAATGAAGACGTTCTCCACTTTCTGGTTTCGTTCTTCCATGGTTTAAAGAGTTTTTTACCGTTGACTCTTTCTCTCCATCTCACTCTCTCCATCTCATTCCCAATACCAAGTTAATTCCAACCTCTCGTACTGCTTTGAAAGGGTCTGGCATGCTCTTTCAGCTGACACAAACATGATTTGCCAAACAGAACAACCACTAACAGAGATTGGCTGTCCAATGTTAGTCTATGGCATTACAACACTGACATCCTTATTTATACTGTTAACAGTTATTCACAGGAAAGACCTGATTTGATGCATGAAACAAGAAAATAAGTAAATTGAGAACCTTGAATTACCATATCTTTATTATCTTACTCAGGTCCGTAGATCCCCACTCATCTGTATCTCACAAGGTCCCGAATCCTAAACCGTTATCAGTATATGAACCCTAATCAAAATATGAACAAAGGAGTCATTTTTCTGAATTTGAAAAGTGCACACCATTGTGTTGTTTATATTTTACTGAAATGTTTGAGTACTTTAGGATCTTGTTATTTAATGTGCATCTATTGACTGCTGATAACAACTTTAATATTTAAAATAAAGTTAAACTCAGGCCATTTAATGACCATTTTGGCAACAGATTCTTTATTTCCATGTTGTGTTTTAAATTGTACAAATAAATAAATACCTAGGCTTGTTCCAGTCTGGATATTCTCGCAAGTACATCAGATTGTGGATTGTGATTATGTGTTAAAAGATTGTGATTTTTATGTGACCTAAGGCCCTACACCTTAGGTCACATATAGGGAAGCCTACTTATAGATATCACATCTTGGACTCACCAACGCTGCTTTGAGCCAAAGGTTCTGAGCGATGGGAACAGGTAGCAATCACATCTTGGACCTCCAACAGTGCATTGAACCAGCCAACATTTAGACATCCTCTCATCATGGCCCTCCTCCAGTGCATTGAACCAGCCGTGAACCCCTGATTCAGTTTGAGATTGTACGGGAATCATGTGGTTTAGGACCGCCTACTGATGCCTGTTTACTCCTCCCGACCCTGGGAGCGATGAGAGCTCTATTGTTCCCACGGTCGGCGGGGGAACACATCTCTTCTTTGTCACGGTCCTCCCTGTTGCGCTGCCGCTGCTGACTGGGTCGAGCGCTACAGCAGTAATCCGGGCCACGGAGGTAGCCCAGCCGACTCAGGATCTACATAATCCTCATTGTGAATTAACGGCGGACGTCTAATCCCTCACATTCTGACCCTTGAAGAGAGATGGAAAGGAGGACTAGGGGTTCCTATTGTTCTGCCCCTGTCTCCTTGTCTCTTCTAAGGACTCTGAACGGCTTTTAATATGTATATATATATATATATACACACACACACACACATTGTAACAAGGAGAGAGGCAGGAAATGGACACTGGATATGTGTTCATGGCCATGGACAGTGTTTTATTAACCAGATAAACAAAACCGGAGGAAGTGGGGCAGAAATATGTCCGGTCAAACTTCAGGTGGCACCTGACCCTTCGTCTCTGGAATGTCCTCCTCTTCCTCCCACTGTGCTGGGGCTGACCCGATTCGGGGACTGTTAGGGATGTCTTCATACCCTTCGTATTCTTCCTCTTTTTGGCATCTTCTTCAGCCCTGAGTTGCTTCTCTGGGGTCCTTTTATATTTGTCCATACAAGGTCCTGATGGGAGGGAGAAGGGAATGGACTGGCCCTGCTGTCTACCTCTGGAATGTTCCGCCACTTGCTGCCATTTTCCCTTTGTGGCGTTGATGCGACACTCCCCGAGATCATTCTGGCCCAGTCTACAATTTGGCCCAACGTCCGGTGGTGAGAAACCATCGCATTCCATACATTATCAGTGTAGTGGTGTTATGGCCTTCTGTCGTTCTCCCTGAGATTGTGGTCGTTTGTAGCCCATGTCTGTGGTCGTAGCCCATGTCTGTGGTCGTAGCCCATGTCTGTGGTCGTAGCCCATGTCTGTGGTCGTAGCCCATGCCTGTGGTCGTAGCCCATGCCTGTGGTCGTAGCCCATGCCTGTGGTCGTAGCCCATGTCTGTGGTCGTAGCCCATGTCTGTGGTCGTAGCCCATGCCTGTGGTCGTAGCCCATGCCTGTGGTCGTAGCCATTGCCTGTGGTCGTAGCCATTGCCTGTGGTCATAATGATGGTCATACTGAAGTAGTGCGTGTCAACCGACAGGCCGGGCTGGCACTGTTTGTTCAGCGGAGTGTAACGTGTCAGTAAATGACATGACTGTAAAACGGTGATCTTCCACGGTAGCGTGCTTCCCCTCCAAATGCTTTATATTTCCTTCCTGACAGACAGACAGACAGACAGACAGGCAGGCAAGCAGGCAGAGAAACAGACCGTCAGACAGTTACATGAGCAGACAGACAGGCAGACAGGGCAGACAGGCGAACAGATGGGCAGACATACAGGCAGATATCATTTGAGGATAGAGAGCCCAGATGGAAGCTGTAAAATACTCAGAAAAGGTACTTAGTCAAAATGAAATGGAGAGACATTGGTGGAGGGGCGAGATGGTGGTGGGTCATGGGTCAGAGTTTGGTACTTTTGATGACATGGGGACACATGTAGGCACACACATGACACAACAAAAGCACTTTGACAACCGGTGGCTCGAATTTGCAGAATGCATCTTTTGCAGCACAACACAAGTTCAATTGTAAAATCAATCTAGGATTCTATTTCTGCAATGCAGCCCTGAATCCTGTGGAAGATTCTCACAGACATTGATATTATCATTAACACTGTCAACACTTTATCACCATGCAGGATGTGTGTGTGTGTGTGTGCGCCAAGGCTGAGCAGAGATGACATTTCAGTGTAACTTGGATGTATCGGATTGTTCCGAAAGGTATCCATTGTTTTTCTCTGATGTCACCGTGGCCGTGTGATTTGACTGTGTCCTTTAGGGCACTACTTCTGGTCCAGAACCGTATAGGCCCTGGCTAAAAGTAGTGGACTAAATAAGGGAATAGGGTGCAGTGTGTGTGTGTATATAAAGCTTCTGTTTACTGTGTAGTGGCTTTATCGGGTTACCCGTTGCACCAAGCTGGGTATACATTTACACCATAAACAGTATATTTACAAGACCGCTTCCTGAAAGGGGAGTTTAAAGTGGCTAACTGTCTGATCGCTGGATTGTTTACTCGCACGAAAGAGAACCACATTCTGCAATGAGATGGTTGGGGCTGATCTGTCCTTGGAGACGAAGGGCCTGCGATGGACAGGTGTCCTGTTTGCCACTCTAAAGTATTTCCGCTCTGCACTGCTTTTCATCAGGACCCTAGGGGTCGTAGGGTACAGTTTGGGCTGCCTCTGTAGCGCTCCCTTGGCGCTCCCTTGGTGTTGTTTGGGAGTCACCCACATCCTGTTGTAGTGTGGGCTGTGGCTGATTGCTCAGAAGTGTCCGACAGTAAATTCCAGGATTAACCCTTGACCTAGATCTAACCTTGACCTACAACTAACCCGGACCTTAACTTAAGCATTTTTGTTTTTCTAATTGGACGGGGATGTTGTTGGAGCTGGACGTCCCGAGGATCAAGTTACTCTTTTTTACGAGTTTACAGGAAATGACTGGACATCCTGTTACAGAATTCTAGTAGGGCTCACACACACACCCACCTCGTTGATCCCAGATTCTCCTTTCGAAAGTAAAACGACTTTCCAAGTTCCCCGCACACAGTTCCACATCTATCTCGGTGGTTGGGTGTGGTTATAAACTGGTACATGGAGGGAAACTGGTACATGGAGGGAAACTGGTACATGGAGGGAAACTGGTACATGGAGGGAAACTGGTACATGGAGGGAAACTGGTACATGGAGGGAAACTGGTACATGGAGGGAAACTGGTACATGGAGAACAAATCTAGGCCCATGAGGACATCTGTGATGTACAATAGGAGCTAAACGTAAACCAACTGAAATGTAAGTTGCTTTGGATAAAAGCTTCCGCTAACTGACGAAAACTATATCATTATAAATATGCACTGCAGAAAGTGATGAAATCCTATTTATTCATTCTCGTTGCCCCTCAATCTGTCTACATCACTCTGCTGTGGCCATTTTTCAGGACGTCCTTTCTACGAGCTGCCACTTCCTGTTAAACTCATACAATAATCACTCAACTGTGATCTTTTTTAGACTTTGGGGTGAAACTGCATTTCTTGTTGTATGTCTGACCTAACATTATTATACTAGGAGAGAGTTGTAGCAACTACATTCTCGTGTGGTTGACAACATGTCATTGAGCTAATCTTCCGAGTTTATACATAGCCCCATACATTACGCTTCATGACCGTGTCTATTGGCCAGACTAAAACTGATCTGGTCGTCATGAGGAAGTGTGAGCACATGTAGTAAAATGATGCACCGTCAAACAAAAAAACGTCAATGAAAAATATGTAAATATATATATATATATTTACATATTTTTCATTGACGTTTTTTAGTTTGACGGTGCATCATTTTCCGCTTAGTGTACAAACATGGTTACACACACACACACACACTCGGCTCTTTTGTTCTCACAGTCTGGTTCTTATTTTATACAGCCCCCCACCCCTCCCTCTCCTCAGCTAAGTCACCAACCCTCTGCTTAACACAGGATATGATCTGAATTGTTTCTCTTCCTGCTTTTTGGACACTGAGTCATCTAAGTCTTCTGAGTCAGTGCAACAGAAATAAAGACTTCTTCCCCAATGCTGTCCATGATCAAGAATAGTCCTTATTTAAACCCATGACCTTGTATACATCTGGCTTTAGCATATACTGTATTGTGCACAAGTCACCTGAAAGGCAAACTAAAGTTATTTATTTGGATAGTAAGTTTTTATCTGTAAAACATTTGTATTTATATATTATAGATGTATATAGCTTCTTATTCAATCACTTACTTCCCAAGTAAATGGTCTTAGTTCAACTTTCAGGTGTGAAAGACGTTTGCACATTACTGTATGACACATTACTGTATGACACAGTACTGTATGACACAGTACTGTATGACACAGTGCTGTAAGACACAGTGCTGGTTGACACAGCACAGTGCACGGTCAGTGTGGTTCTCTGAACACGTGGTACCGGTTCATGTGAGGCCGCCATGTGATCCCAGCACATTATTTTAATGTCATTCACTCACTGAAACTGTGGGCCTATCGTCTTCCCCCTTACCGTCTGACAAAACGAGTGTGTGTGTTTCTGGAAGTCTGTGTGTGTGTGTGTGATGGGTATTTGTATGCTTATGAAATGTAAATGTTATTTGTGGAGGAGGTAAGATGTGGTAAGACGATGTAAAGACAAGACATCAGACGTAGCCTTGGGCTGTAGCCAGACACCCTCCATTTTCTTTTTCAATTTATCGGCCTTCACTGGCTCGGGAAACATTAGTTATCATAGCCAAAGCCAGCGAAAGAAAACCAACATTCTGTATAATAAATAACAACCGGGTTAGATGAAATAACATAACATTAGCAGATCTACAATTCTCAATAAATATTACACACTAGTACTAGTACACTAAAAAGCAAATGCATTTTGAATCTTATATTATAGGTTATTTTTGGTTTTGTAAAATATTGCAAATACAGTAGTTGCCAAATTGCTAATCAGGCCATAACACTCTTGTTGGCTCATTCCTTCCTCCTCTCGGATAAAAATATGTTTATAGAATATAGGTAGTACATGTATGTAATCAATAATGAATTATTTTGCTTTGGATAAACATCAGCTTAATAAAAAAAAAGATATATACATATTGTCTGTGAGTGTGTGCTTGAGTGTTGTGAGTGTTGTGAGTGTTGTGAGTGTTGTGAGTGTTGTGAGTGTTGTGAGTGTGTGTGTGTGTGTGTGCACCCCACAGGGATGGTGTGTGAATGAGCTGCCAAAAATCTCTCTGGTGCATACTAGGGTTTGGTTAAACCATGTGATGCCCCTGGGGATAGAAGAGTTCCCTCTGACGTTCCGTCCTGTATATCAGCCGTGTGGACCGCCCACAGCTCGGTTAACGGAAGTCCATCGTCACCATAGCGGCATTTCCGTAGCAACATGTGGACGAAGTCACGTGTCTCTCCTGGGTGGCATCTGTCTGTCTGGGTTCTTGGTGACACGCCCCAAACTCCTTCTCCTGCTACATTTTCTCCACAGGAGGTGTGGACTACCAAAGCAGCCGATTAACTCAGTCAATGTTTGCTGTGTGTGTGTGTGACTGTTTATTCCTGACTCCTGATTATTCAGTGGTTCTTGACTTCTCCATGACTCCTCTATGATACGTGAGTTTATTAGAACACGTTCGTGACCTGGATTGAACCACGGAATTCATTTATCCACTCCGCTAATGATGTAAATAATAATGGCGCTGACGGCACAATGTCTAGTGTGTGTTTGTGAAAAAGATTTGGCTATAGGAGCCGTCTGCCTCTCTATGAAAATGAATACAACAACAGCTGCCAGATTTGGAGTGGACTGATATCACATTATACACACCCTGCTTACTCTGGCCACTGGCCAATCACTGATCCAGCCTGACCTGGATGCTTTGATCCAAGATGGAGACTCAGTTGCTGGGGGAGAGGCTTCAAAACCAAAGCCATCCAGGAAACCCTTCAGCTGTAGATCCCTGGAGGTGACACCATTACTGTTATGTCACTTAGCCAAATAACATCCTATGCACTGCACTGTACATCTTTCCCTCAATGAGGAGCCACACACATACAGCTACCTAACAAGGAACTCCGTTCCCATTAACAAATCTAGCAGCCTCGGTCCGTTTTTCTTACATTCTGCTCAAACGTGGCGTGAACTGCGCAGTAGAGACTCCTCTAAATATAGAAAGATAAAACTGCACACACCTGCATTTTAGTTCCATGGGAACTCATCTATTATAACCCAGGCTGGTGGCTTTCACCTAGGACTCATTCTGTTCTCCACGCGGGTATTTCCCTGGACACCATTAATCAGAACGAGACGTGGCGGTGCGTCTTGCCAGAAGGCCCCGGGTCCCAGAAGGCTCCTGGTCCCACCCGGAGGGGGGGGGCTCTGCTGACACTTCCTTGTCCTCCAGGAAACCGGAGCACAGGCCGCTTGACAGAAGGCGGATCGTTAAACGCCTGTTGCCGTTTTGTTGCTTCTCTCTCTCATCAAAGGGCGTCGTTAAGGGCCTGTTGGTTACGTTCGTCACAAGCTGAAATGTTATTAGGCAGACGGATCTTAACAGCAAGACATCTTATGTGTCTATGCTGTTGTGGCTGAGCCGTGGTTGACCAGGGGTTTGCAGAGGCCTCTCTGTGGCTGATGAATAACAGTTGACACCGTACTACTACAGTAGTCTACAGTACAACTACAGTACTCTACAGTACTACTACAGTACTCTGTTGGATGAAAACAGCTGATGCTTGGCATATTATGTAGTTTTAAGATCATATTTTTTATTGTTTAGTCTCTAAAGATATGATACTTGATCTAGAGGTTACCAAGTGTAATTGTCCCAGAATTGATGGAAGCATGGATAGATATCTGTCTATTAGAATGGATATCATCATTCTGTTACAATGGATATCGTCAGTCTGTTACAATGGATATCGTCAGTCTGTTACAATGGATATTGCCAGTCTGTTAGAATGGATATCGTCAGTCTGTTAGAATGGATACCGTCAGTCTGTTAGAATGGATACCGTCAGTCTGTTAGAATGGATAGATAGTCTGTTTGAATGGATAGATGGTCTGCTTGAATGGATAGTCTGTTAAAATGCATACCATCAGTCTGTTTGAATGGAGATCGTCAGTCTGTAATGGATACCATCGCTCTTAGAACGGAAATGGTCCGTGCGTCGATAATGACTTCTTCTGCTGTGGTTGGTTGATGGTCCCCTCAGGACCTCCACAGTTAAAACATATCAGCCTGCCAGAGAGGTATCTGACCCGGGAGAAGTCCTCAGTGGTGCAGCCGTCCAAGACGTTGCCTCAGGTAACATCTCTCCTTTGAACTCTCCTATAAAAAGGTGTACTTACACCTGGCTGGGTGCTGCATGGAAGTGAATGGATGGAGTCACATGTCTCTGGTCAGATACTCTAACCGCTAAGAAACTCGTCAACAAAAGGGCTGTGTGTAGTATGTATAATATCATTTGGACACTGACTATCTATTAACTGCTGTCCTTTGAAGTGCTGGGTGTGTTTGTCTGTGTGTTTGTGTGTGTGAATGCGACTGCCTGTACCTTTGTGTGTATATGTGTGTTCATGTCTGTCTGTCTGAATATGTGTGTGTAAATGTGTTTGCTTTTATTTTGTGGGTGAATTTTGGGATATTTCCAATCTGTGTGTGTGTGTTTGTTTGCCTCTGTTTTCCTCTGTGTGTGACCTTTGACTTCTGTCTGTTTTGGGGCTATACCATGGCTGACATTCAGGCTGCTATATATACATTTAACTGCCGACATCATAGTTCTTTGTAAAGGTTATTAACTGTGCTTTGTCATTAATTCCGACAGAAAGATAGCGATGCCTGTTTCTAGACTGAAAGATAACTGCTGCAATGCAGTTTCCCCCCACTTAATGGATATGACATTCTTCTTGTCTCCAGGCTCCGTATAAAAAGAAAACGTCCGGCTGTTTGTGGCGAAGAGGCTCGTGTCCGACAGCAGCTGTTTACATCCATTGCATAATATTGTAATATTCCGTGACGATTAATAAAGATGATGAAAGATCATGTCAGTACAGGACCCAGCCCTTCATGGCTCCGTATCCAGGACTGAGGGAGCTCTCCTGGCCAACACCGCTAACTCAGCAGACCTGGTGAGGGTGGGACTCTTTTAAAACACATCAACATGGCCTTGATGCCTTGGCCCAAATGGAACCAGGTCCCTAACCACATCACTACTTTTGATGTAGGCCATAGGTAGTCATTTGGGACAGGCAACAGGACCACACTCAGTCCATCACCTCTCCCGTGTCCCAGTGCCTTCGCTCCTGGCCACACCCATAACGGTGTGGCTGAAATGAAAGCAAAACCAAGGCGTGTGTTCAAAGAGGCTGAAGGCTGAACAAACAATTGCGTTTCTTTGGATGTTTCCGATCTCGCAATGTGCTTCTTTGCTGTTCTCTGCGCGGTGTCCTTTAACCCAGACTAGAAACCTCTTTTCGGCCCGGTTGGTGTTGTGACAACGGGCTCTGCTCCTCCAGCTGGGTCACGTGAGACTGGGTTAATGGAGCCTTGCAGCGCGGCTGTGGGAGCGCCCACGCATGTATAGTGTGAGAGGGGGAGACATTACGGTGAGGGGGTGAGCTTGGTGACCCCTGTAATGGGATTTGGTGATGTTCCACACAAATAAAGGGGCATAACGTGATTTAACAAGGGTCTCCCAGTCAGCAGTCTGTTTAAAGGGGAGCGGTTCTCTTCGGTTCTCTTCGGTTCTCTTCGGTTCCGCTCCTCCCTGTTTTTGTTTTGTTCTGTTCTCTTCTCATTGTTCTCTGTTTTCCTGGAAACGCTGTAAAACGTGAAGGAAAGTGTGTTGTGTGCATGTCTGTCTGTGTGTCAGGTCTGTCTGTGTGTCAGGTCTGTCTGTGTGTCAGGTCTGTCTGTGTGTCAGGTCTGTCTGTGTGTCAGGTCTGTCTGTGTGTGTTGTAAAGCACAGTGATCCGCTCTAGATGCCTGCGTTGGCCAGGAGGTGATTTCACATATCTAAATAAATCTCTCATGGTTTCGGTTGAGAGAACTTGTTATCCAAGCAGTGAATACGTTGTCTCTGCTCTGCCCCAATCACTTATTATGCAGTGTGAAATCACATCTCAATGTAAATGCCGTCTTGGAGTGCCTGTCAAGTCTGTGGGATTTCACTGTGCAATGCGTAAATATCTGCACGCAATGATGATGTCCTGCATTTTTTACAGTGTACCATTTCTCCCCTGCAATGTGAACTTGTTGGACTGGAACTAAACTAACTGGAGTAAAAAAATATATAAATTATAAGTTATTCCAGACATCACTACTGCTGTCATGGAAATCCTTAAAGACACACATACTAAATGGTCATAGTACAGAGGTCGTAGTGAAGATGTCATAGTGGATATGTCATAGTGCAGAGGTCATAGTGGATATGTCATAGTACAGAGGTCGTAGTGCAGTTGTCATAATGCAGATATCATATTGCAATGTCATAGTGGACATGTCATAGTGGATATTTCATAGTGAAGATAACATAGTGTATATGTCATTGTGGATATTTCATAGTGGTGATGTCATAGTGGATATGTCATAGTGCAGATATCATCGTGGATATGTCATTGTGTAAATGTCATGGTGGATATGTCATTGTTTCTAATGATCTGCGGTTGTTTATGGTTACAGCATATGGAGTAGAAACACCAGTGTATCAGCCAACCCCTCCAGCCCCCCCCCCGTAGCTACAAACCAGACATCTGCGTCACCATAGTAACCGTGGGACCTTGGAATACACTCACATTCCTTTTTTGGATTCCTTGCTTTGCAGAGTGTTCTTCCCAGGTGGATTCATGGTTCTCTCCACCCCCTCCCATTTCTCTCAACCCCCCCCCCCCCTTCCAGCCAGCTCTACTCTCCAGGTTCCCTTTCTCCTATATCAAAGCTAGATATCTCCTTACAGGTTTAAAGGAATTATATTGCATGGCACATAACAAAACCACAGTTTCTCCCTATAGATACACATGTGGGTGTGTCTGTGTGTCCATGTGATATACAGGATGGCGTTTAAAACCCACTGCATGAAAAAGCTGACACCTCAAACCTTCTAGCCATAGATCGTAATACGGTGTGTCCTGGTGACTAACGGCTCAGTGAATGTAATCAGTGACACACCTAACACAATGGACATCATGGCCATCCCACTTAATTAACACAATTATGCTTCATTAACACCACTGGGGTTCATCTCATTGACGTAACATCTTTTTTCTTTTACTTTGTGGATCTGTATGTGCTTTATCAAAAACGACGTGGTTGTACATGTTTTTTTGGTTGTTACGTAGCCTTACGCTGTAGCCTGAGTGACGACGTAAACAAAATCAGGCCACAGAACCATATCAACCTTGAGAAAGTACCGGTACAGAACCATATCAACCCTGAGAAAGTACCGGTACAGAACCATATCAACCTTGAGAAAGTACCGGTACAGAACCATATCAACCCTGAGAAAGTACCGGTACAGAACCATATCAACCCTGAGAAAGTAACGGTACAGAACCATATCAACCCTGAGAAAGTAACGGTACAGAACCATATCAACCCTGAGAAAGTACCGGTACAGAACCATATCAACCCTGAGAAAGTACCGGTACAGAACCATATCAACCCTGAGAAAGTACCGGTATAGGGCTGCAAATGTACTTATTGCAGGATTTCCTTTCTATAGGACTGACGCCCACCTCTTTGAACTCTACAGTGGTTTTGTTCTCCTATAATGCCCACGTAATTAGATGTCTCTCTTTCTCTCTCTCTTTCCTACTTCTCTAATAAAGGTGCCAGACATCCCTTTAGGAGCAGTGCATGCTGTGGGGATATAGACAGAGCGTGCCTAGAGAGCTGGATGTGAAGAACTCTCTGCTTGGCTCTGACACACACACACACACACACAGCTCACCGCTGCCTGAGGACAGAGGGGTAGAGGACACAGGAATCCGGACACGGCCCACTGAACCTGTCACCTGGTCCTAGAAACGGGACCGCCATCCTTTCCACGGGTCTAGCACCAGAACGCCCCCTCTGAAGACCCGCGGCGCTCCCAGGAGCAATGTGACCGGAGCCTGGATCGAGCCAGGCCCCGACTGCTTGTTATGGATCCGAGAGGAGACGCTCAAGGAACCAGCACGCAGTGAATCCACACCAGTCCAGGTACGGAACGCACTGGGTTGGAATATACATGTCCACAGCAAACGTTAAGCAATGAAAACATCTGGTAGCCAGTCGAGGGGTGCTTCCTTGATAACTCATCTTGAGACTACAGGGGCCCGCTGGGAACTGGAGTGGGCGGGGGGCCACCGACTGGTCAGGGTTCAGAATCGGTGACGGACATTCTGCTATCAAGAGTTTCTGACTGACATTTGACGTCAAAACTCCACAAAATAAAGTGGGTCTGGACGTTTTATGAGTTGCTCATCTGTTGGTTTTCTATCAATCTGAGTGCCTCGTGGTCATTTAAACTAGTAGTCAGTAAGTTCTATGTGGCGGTTTAAACTAGTTGTCAGTTAGTTTTTTTTGGTAATTTAAACTAGTAGTCAGTTAGTTCTACGTGGCTATTTAAACCAGTAGTCACAGTTAGTTCTACTTCTCTATTTAAACCAATAGTCAGTTAGTTCTACTTGGTTATTTAAACCAGTAGTCAGTTAGTTCTACTTGGCTATTTAAACCAGTAGTCACAGTTAGTTCTACTTGGCTATTTAAACCAATAGTCACAGTTAGTTCTACTTG
>JACXGK010006379.1:0-28942 GCA_016801125.1 Novumbra hubbsi
TACTAGAGCCATAATAAGTACATGCAGACTCTTCTTAACAGATTTCCCCATGTCTTATAGTCGTAAAGATACCACTCAATTACTCACAAGTTGGTTTGCGATTTAATGACAACGCCATCTAGTTTTGTAAAAAAATATATATTTTGAACTGAGAGATCTATCCGGGGAACATTCTGAAAGGCGTGTTACCTATTTTCAATAGCCTACGTAATAAAGCAAAAAAAATTGACACCACCGAGCGAAATGCATGACGTTTTTTGTACGTTCATTCAGGATCGAACTTTGAATGATTATTAAGGTGAAATTATTCAGAAGGGTTATTCTACATATAGGTCTATAACAAAACCAATGTTTAATTTAGTTAAATATTGCCTAAAGGAATATTATAAATGCAGAGGTCAGGGCGCCGGGTTTAAGAACCTAAGGGGTATCTGATAGTATAGTAAACTGGCTTGTACTTTAGTGCCACCTGGTGTTTACTGAATAGCATCACCAATAGCGCTTTTGTAATGTAAATGTGTTCCACAAGGTGTCAGTCTTATACAAGCATTGAAACATAATCAATATCATAGCTTTACGGTTTGGTTGTTTCAGCCCAATGGTATCCCTACTTCATTTGTAATAGAAGCCATATTATTAATAATAATAATGATTTATTAAACTGCTATAGTGCTTTATATTATTGAAATTAATCACAAAGCTCTTTGAAAAAGCAAAATAAAGTAAAACTATGATAGAGTTGGTCTTGGGAGATGTAACAGCTCTTATTTACAAATGAGCATCTCTTTTGTATTTGTAAGGTTTTACTGTTCATGAAATTATAATTTCAGGCCACCATCTGTTGTCAAATATACGACATTTAACATAAACAATGCATTCCATACAGTGAGTGCAAATTGGGTTGGGAACCTTTTTACGTTTGCCTGCAAATGAGATTATTCTATTTAAAATGTTTCTTAATATGAGAAAATAAGACAAAATTTAATAGTTTGTGTTATTATCATAACATAACACAAACTCTGGAAATGTATATTAAGTTATCAAATCGGCAAAGATGTTTTGAATACATTTTCTCAGTCCTGGAGTTTTAAAGGGTCTGTGTACGTTCAGTGCCCTTTCGGCTTTTGCCAAATAGGGAAATTGGAACTAGGAGGCTTTTCTCCACTGTAAACGTCGGTCTTCCCGGTGCAGTGCAGCAATTACTGTAGATCAAACTGATGCTTTGTTTTAATTCTGCATGTATTCACCAAGACACCAGTTATTATGTGAGTGGCTGTGGTTTCTGTGACTGTAGGAGGTTAGTGTGAGAAACTTGTGATGCATGTTGGCCCCAACGTGGCCCTCTAACAAGACCCGCAGAGGAGTACCAGTTTCTAAAGCTAGATGGCACAAAACTACATAGCAGAAGTCACTAGAAGCAAAAAAGCAGTGCTCCACCATCAGTGAATTAATGTTGCATGAGAATAGTTGGTTACCACTAATCAGAAGTCTGCAGCCAACTGCCATATCAGTACTGACTGATTCAGTACCAGTGGCCCTTGTTTGATCCCTTGGCTCCGGCTTATTCATGACCTATAACAACCTATTACAATTCAGTTATTAACCAATAATGCACGTGCGCGCAGTTTGCTGGGATGATAAGTCGTAAGTTGTATCCTAAAATGAGGTAGTTGTGAGGTGTTTTTGACCAAATTCTGTGTACGCATTTATGGCAGGACAAGGGTTCTCAAGAGGCCAACTACGACATCACCAGTTTGTACGGTAACTTTAGCACTGCGAATGGAGATGCAGCGTTTTCAGCCAGATTTCCTCCAGGCGTTATTACACAGTAATGAAGTAGAAGGGTGCTGTATCAACAAACCCTCCATTATTGTAGAATTGTAACAAGATATGGTATATATTTAAATGGAAACTTCGAGGACTAGAAGACTTACAGAAAGAAAATATTTGTACAGTCAGTGATTACTTCAAATAGTACCCTTTCCCTAAGAAGTGATTGATTTCAATAGTTTTTTTGCGTAGGTTGTAAAATCCCCAAACTCATTATTTGGGGTTAAGTCGTTTGCTTTCTTTGTGTAATACTTAAAAATGTATATTTATATATTTTAGGCATATTGTGAACCATATCCTTGTTCTTGATGTAATGTATAGTTTTTTACATATTTCCCAGGATATTAGATATTTCCTCCACAAAAGGAAACCCCTCCAAAGCAAAACCTCAAAGACACAACGAGGGTGCAGAAGTATTTTAAGACCAAACCATCTGTTACACTCAGTATTAATCCTCACTTAACACAACAAGCAGAACTCAGCAAGCGAGAGGGTCCGATCGGTTCCAATGGAATTCAACCATTCACAGCTTCTCAAAGAAGCCCTGAATAAAAACAGGCAGCAGTGTTTTTTTTTTATGGCTTCCCCCCATGAATGTTATGGCAATATGGTGGCAGGCCGGCTTGGGATGGGCACTGACTTGTTTCCAAGCACTTAATTCAATTTGTCATCTCTATTCAGGGGGGCTCAAGTGGTCTAATTTGCGTTAATGAGGGGTAATAAAGTCATAGGCCCCTATATTACTGCCAGGAGGAGGGGCGGGGCCATGTTGGCAATGTACACACGCAGGGGTGGGTTGGGGGGCGTGTATTGGCTCTTCGTGGTCCCTGGCGGCCTGGCTGTCTCCGTCGTTCGCTTGCCGTCCTTCCGTCATGGTGGCTGTCAACAGAGACCCCCCCCCCACACACACACACATTGTCCCCTAATTAGATTGCCTTTGTTGGGGTAATGCTGCTGCCATCTGTTCGGCTGTAAGGGGCCCAGCAGGGTCGGGGCTTGGAGCCCCCCTGTCCTCCCCTGGCCTCCTCTCCTCTCCTGGCCACAATAGATGGTCCAGCTCTGGCAGTCTCCACAACAGCCCTTTCACACTCTGAGAAATTAGGGGAAGATTGATGTGCCCTCTGTTTGTGTGAGGGCCCTGTCTCAGGACTGTCTCTCGTACCGTGTTGCTGGGCGAAGGTGACAAGCCCTCCCCGCGTTCAGATAACCAATCCCCTTTCTCACTTGGTCTTGGTTGGTCGTAAGCCACGAGGCCGAACGCGGGGACTTAACTTCACACTGACATTTTGATTGATTCGCGGCAGGGGGTTGGGAAAAGCCATGATGAGTCCTCAGGTTGATATTTTGAGGCGTTCTCGTCACACATTTCTTGCTTGAAGGTTGTAAAATCATAACAAGCTCAGTTCCATCAAACCTGCACTGTAATGTATTGTTGTCTGACAGGCTGAAAACATACTATTAGTAGTACCACCACTACCAGTAAGACTACAGCAACTACTACTACTACTGCTAATACCACATGTAATTATACACTTCTACTATTACTATTAACCCTGTCAGTTGTTTATGAATAGAAGTGTCAGAGACATGATATTGTGAATTAAGTCAACATCTAAACATTGCTTAAATGAATCACAGCACCAATGCTCACAAGGAGTTTGCCATTGTGACGGCTCCTTTCCTTGTCACTAGTAAGAGACCTCCCGATTCAGCAGATGGCAGTGTGGTCATGATGACTGGACCGCCACGTGAATATTTACTAGCCTCTGTTATTAAACCCTTCATGAGGTAACGTGAAATGCGAAAAAAAGAAAATGTCTTGCACAGGATGGAAACTATGTCAACAATTTGCATCCTCCGTGCCTGATTTTAAAGGGACACACACACACACATTCCCGCTGTTTGTTCCTTCTTCCTCACCATTTCAAACAGAACCCTTTAATGGATGACCGCAACCCCTGGGTCACCCCTGACCAATTGGTCGACCAACCCTCCACATCCCACAATGCCCCACTTTCATCCATCCCGACACAACATCGTCCATCTGTCAGCGGACATCTACGGTCGTCTTGGGGCGCTGTGCCCTCGGAGTGCCACTACAGATGTCATCATGTGCATTTTTAATTGACACGGAGGTCCTGAGCGGTGCTTACCCAACGTGCCTCAACCAAGGCACCGCTTCGTAGCGATTTCCTTTTCAAGGCCTTGAGACTAAACAAAATGCTTCCCACAACACCTGTTTAACATTGATCTGGTCAGAGGAAAGTGGACTAATACAGATTGAGGGCTGTATTATCCCTGAGTGTGTGGGCTCCAGGGTGCCCGAGGTATTTATCTAGGCTCTGAGAGGCCGCTGCATATCAGTGTCTCTGCAGCGCCACAGTTTCACTTCCACTGTTCGCAGGACAGACCGCGTTTCCCTCACCAAACGTCCCCTGTCAAGCGGCCTCTTCTTCCAATCGTCCAGAACTCACAAATTCACATTTCTTCACACTTTCAGAAATACAACACTGCGGCCACAGTAGAAAAAAAGAGCTGCATTCCTGGGATCATGTGATCAGAATGTGTTGCACGCTGGCCCAAATTGCTGAGAGAACACAGTCCAACAACAAACATCTTTGGAGAGTATTGTTTTAGCTGTGGAAGTTTACAGTGGAATCATAAACTCTGCATAGTTTACAAAAGGCTCATGTTTAGGGCATCAATGCCCAGGAGTCAAACTTCATTAGGACTTCTGACTTATCTTGTGCTCACGTTCGTGGTTTTGAAACATGCGGGTGCACCCTTCGTGTAATGGGCTTATTAAGTGGGAGTTGGTTCAGGGGAACACATCTTTCCAACATGAATGGGCTCGGTTATATGACTACTAAGGAATCTTGTAATGCCGTTGTCCGTTTTTGAAAAAAAGTAAATGTCCAAACTAGTAATAAAAGCAGTCAGCTACAAATCGAAAAAGAATCCCCATCGTTTTTCTTCCGTGAACCCGCGGTAACTGTCCTGGATAACTGCAGAGCGGTTTTGTTTTCCCGTTGACGGTAGGAGCTGAGGTCCTGCCTCTGGTGCCCGACGTTAGTAAGTCACATCCAAAGAGCCTGTAGCCTCCCAGACACGGTCTACCAAAACACCAAAAACCCTCCGATTCAGAACCATAACGAGAGCCCACATTAAGGCCGCGTCTAAACCGGCATTATACAAGTATACAAAGTACTTTAAGCACTTTATAGCACCAACAAAAGTCCCTTGAGAGACAGATATCAAAAAGCCATTGCACACCGCCCATTTCACCCCATGGTGGCGTGAACCCTTACCAGTCCTCTAACCCCTGGATTGGCTAAATGAAGAGGCCTCCATCCGTGAACTGTTTCACACTCTATCCGTCTCCAGGCCCTGATGCCTCCGCACACTCACGGGGTTAAAATGAGCATTACCGCTGGACCATACAGCACCCCCCACCCCCCCCATATCCTTTATTCACAGCCGCGTAATTGGTAGTCAATTTGAGCTCCCCCTTTGCCTGTTTTGGGCACATTTTGCTCTGACAGAGTGCGGAAGATTAATGGCCGCTAGCAGCCGAGGGGGCTCGCCTCAGCAAGCATGGGCGTCCTAAATTCATTACGCCAATGCCCCCCCGTCTTGCTCTCCCATAACACACACACACACACACACGAGAGAAAGAAATGGAGAATGAAAAGAATAGAAAAAGTCACATTGCTTACGCGAAAGAAGAGAGAAACACAAAGACGGAAGGATCTACACGGTCTGTTTTTGTCCAGTGTGCTTCCCCCAGGCACGTACATATGCACCTCGGACAGAGCGGCCGCACGCCGTCATTCGTTTGTCGTTTTGTTTTCCTGTCCACTGTTCTATCAATACATCGAATGCATTCTGATCCGACACGTATGCTTCCGACTAATTGACCAGGCGACGTCGCTGAGAGTTCAACTGCGTGTCAGGACGGAAAGTACGAGTGTAAAGTGGGGAGGAGAAAAACCCCCAACTTGGATCAAAGCTTAAAGCGGCATCCACTCAGGATGTGCCCATTCAAACCCGCTGTAACAAAGCCTGCTGCACATTCTGGTCCCCTCGACTGGGCATAAGCTTCTTGGCGGCCCGTCCGGCATGGCTGACCAGGAAACACCTTGACCCTGCGTATGATAAGGGTGGCCTGTCCCCATTTACCGGGCCTGGCCCATAATTGTGATGATTTATATCTCCTGCCAAAGCCAAAGAGAATGCCCCCTCCCTCCAGCCCCCCCCCCCCCTCTCTCTCTGTGTTCCTCTCAATCCACAGACAGAGAATAATGTCTCTGCCAGTCTGTCTGCACGTCTGCCTCTCTGACTCCATGTTTTTCGCCCATCTGTAATAAATCCTAGGAGACACTCACATATCCCGTTAGTTCTGTGTATCTTATCGTTTTGTGAGTATGGCCGCGGTTAGCGCCAATACACCTAGTAGTATTCTGTGTGCGTTTGTACGCGGACCCACTGTTCTGATTCTGTCGCCTGGGAGGATACAACGGTCCCGAGGACTCCGGCCCTGAATGGGAGCTGCTGCCCCGGGGGCTGAGTCTGTGGCATTGTCCCCGTTGTGTGACAGGCCTGTGGAGAGCAGCTCCACCGTGACTCCTATCGCCCAACCCTGTCCTAAAACACGCCGTCCATTGCCTGTCAGTCGGCCCGCTGGCCGCCATCGCCGAGGTCAGGCGCAGTCGCCCGTTCCGCCGCCGCATCCCGCCAGGCCCGTGGTTGGGCCCGTTGGGATGAAGGTCCCCCGGACTACAGAGGAAAACGTGCCTTTCGGCTGTACGAGCTGCACGGCCAAAAGTGTATTCATGCCCATTGTCACTGTCAAATGTAGTGGGGTTGGGGTTGCCTTTTAGCGGCATTGCCGAGATTTTAGGAAATTCCAGGTTGACAATAATTCAGATGTGTCCGATTTCAGGTCCATCAAATTTGTGTGCGTCCATTTGCATTGCACATCCAGTTACAAGGGCATAAGGCTGTCTATGTCATTATATATTTATATTTACCTCTTTTTTACACATGGTTTGATGTTAAAGTATTTGCACTGCAGCATAAAGGCTTTACCAATGCATATACTTAATATATGTGATTGTCCATTTAGTGAGCCTTTTCTTTTTCATTTGTGGTAACAGTTAATGAATTTTTTTGGCAACATGTTATTTAAAGTTGACTAAGTTACTTGCTAATTAATACTTTATTCATTGTAGTAACATTGTAGTAATACGTTTTTAAAATGTATTACTATTTTTTAACAACTTTGTCATTGTTGCAAAATCATTCATGTGCTTCTTAATTTTCACACGTCCCTTTTAAAGGACCTCGGTTTTCCACAACTGTGACTACTGCTGTAAACTTATGAGCATATGAAAGCAGGCTAAAATATGACCTCTTTGTTTTTGCCTGTGACTTCAACAACATTTTTTGTTGTCAGATTTCATCAACAGTATATGCTTCCAAATTTGTACTCATACAAAACAAGCTGTTGGAATCTAACCGTTTTGGTTAAAAAGGTACAGTAACTCTTAGTGGATGCAGGGAATTCTTACGTGTTTCCTCTATGATGCACACAAGCTTCAGAGGAGCAGTTAGAAGATAGGCTTGTCGATAGTTTTTTAATTAAGGGGTTAATATTAATAAATGCATAGAGATAGAGAGAGAAAAATTTCCAAATGTGGATCCAAACATCTTTTTTTATAATTCTCAGATGTACTGTAGAATTTGTGCGTATACCTGCAGATGTTTTAAAACACAAATTTAAATAGCAAATGTATATGCAAATTAGATTAAATGTGAATTAATCTTTTAAGGGTTTCATCGATATAGTTTCACAACGTCCTTATCCAGCAGAAGCAACCTGTCATGAATATTAGGTGCCATTTTGAAAGATTTTGGAGCTAGGTAATAATTCTATTTTTTTATGGAATTTGTTATTTTAGCTTTCTCCAGCATCAATCTAAAAAAATTGAATTACGAAGATGGATCACCAAACAATGCCCTAATGTATAATCAGGATTCCTCAGCAAAGAGAATGGGTAACTTATTTGTATTCATCACATTTATCGTACCAGGTGTATAAAGAATGTCACAGAAAGTAAATGACAAGGGCTTAAAATGGTTAAATGCTTATAAATACTTGGTTATTAGGTACTACATGTACTACACTGATTAGGGCAACTCAATATATTTAGAAACACCTTTTCCAGTTGTCAGTTATTTGCCGGACTGTTCCCAGGGTGGATTCATAATCCTTTGTCCTGTCTTCAAAGCAGATTATCATGGCTACAGTGCCATGAGATTCGGCCTGCCGTGTAATTTATGTACCTCGCCTCGCTCAACGGGTGTGCTCCTGCACCTGTTCAGGTCCGTGCCATGACTGTTGTGTACAGGGGGAAGGTGACTCTGGCAGGAGGGTGACTGTGCAGGTGAACTCTTGAAAATATGGAACATCGTATTTTTCTCACCCCCCTTCTTATCCACATAAGTTGTGGCCCGGGGAAGGTGCACGTCCCAGACCGACCAATAAATCTGCGATGACATCATACTATAGATGAGATAGATTCATCGATAGCCGTAACATAAAAGGCCTCTGCTGTGGCAAATACGGTCAAGGTGTGCTTGCCACCTTCAACGGTGTCTCTCACCCGGTGTTCTGTGGCGGACGGGCCGGACTAATGCCCAACAACGAGGGCTCCTTCCCGCTTAGCCGCACTTAAAGACCAAATATCTGGGATGGGAAAGACTCGCCAAATGTTTTACATTAAGGAGTCGTGGTGGAGAGGAGAAGCGGGATCTACCGGAAAGGGGGGGGGGGTAAATGTGATGGAGCGCCGGGGGGTGCCGGGGACGGTACGGGCCAGCGTTGATGAAGATGTCACCAGAAAAACATCAAGAGACACAAAGTCTCAATTTCGCCCATGGTGCTGCCAGCCAGATGTGGACGCATGAAACCGCGGTCGGACCATAACCCGACCCGTCTGCCATGCTAACTCCAGACCTAACAGGCAGAACCTCGAGTTCCCTTTGAAGTGGATGCCAAGAGGTGTCCAGGCCCTTAACGACGGGCAATTTATTACAACACCGTCCTGCTGGGAGTGAGAGGTCGAAGTACGCCTGGTGAACCCCATAAAGGCTTCTCCCTATCCCCGTCTTTTCTCTCCTCTTTCTCCACTCTTCTGTCCGACAGCCCTTTCTCACCGCTCTCCCCTCGAGCACCTGTTCCACACCTTGGTCCGTTTATTACCTTTGTCGAGCCGCTGTTAAGTGATTCATGTTACGGTTACCCTGGTGAGGGTGCCGTTGACGGTGCATACGGGGGTCCCACGTGGTCCTCAGGCCCTTGTGAAAAGGTTCTTGTGGCCTGCTTTATCCACCTCCAAACGGAATCTTGAGCCTTGCGGTGATCATGTTAACCCTGCCTCAAAACAGAATTGGTGTTTCAATACAGATCATGACAATGTTTACGGTCTGGGACGCTGTGTGACAAATTGGATGGATCAGAAAGACTAATTTAGATGTCATTGGGTTTGGTGAAGGATAAATGCACTGTCATATTTTTGAGGAAACAGGAATAAACCATTAAAAAAAAAAAAAAAGTTCTAAAAACATGCCTGAAAGATTTCCAGGGCAGGAACATTTGCTTTCCACAAAATCGGTCAGTACAGAGGAGCATGGAAGGATTTTGTGTCGCCAAACAACCCAAACAAATAGGTCACAGTGTGGATTAAACAGACCACAAAAGTGTTATCTGAAAAATACATGTGCTCATGTTTTGCTTATTATTTTTGAGCCGCTATGTAATAAGCGCTCTATGTGTCAATTAGTGTGTAGTCGATTGAGAGACTTAAAATGTCTTTCAGCAATGTTCCCATCAGCAGACGCTATATAGTGACAACTGTGCACATTTGTTTTCTAAAAGACGTAAATTCTGTGGAGATGATGCATCCTGCTTTGGTCCAGGCTCTGGCCCACTCCTAAACATAGTCCTTTTTGACTAACTGGGTACCACAAGCTGGTCATACATGTTTCTACTACAAATTTTTACTGACGATTAAACCAAGGATATGAAAAAGTATCTAAACTACTTATTGCAATTGGACATTTTTATCAGGACTAAGATGACAAATCATTTATTTCTGCTGATTTGTGCATTGCTTCTTGCTAAAAGAAATCAGTGCCTGTGGGGTTGGTGTACTGCTTATATGTTTTTTTGTTGGTTTTGAAGCTACGGTAACTATTAAGATCTGTAATAAGCAATCGTTATGTAAAACACGTAGCGACTCTTTTTAGATTTGTTTATCGGTAAATCTGCTAGTTGACTAAAACATAGGAGCCTGACAATGCTTAACAGGGATATTTTGCCTGGATAAAATGATTATGTAATTCTGGCTAGTTAATGAGAAACCAACGGTTGGAAGTTCAGAAAGCATGACTTCGTTTCCAAAATGGAATTATCATTTGAAAATGTTGTGTTTCTGCCAACTGGACTGGGATAACAGCAAAGGTATAGCCTACATGGTATGTAGGAACCATAAAATTAAACATTCTATCTGAAAATTCTAATTATGTTGTTTTGTTTAGGAGATTTTGTGTTTATATGACACAAATGAATCATTGCTAACATAATTAATACAACACCAAAATGCGCCTTTGAGCCTAAAGTCAATAGCCTGGTACAATGTAAAAAGACAGACCACCTCAAGCAAAGCACTCTTCCAGAAAAGAGAATTCCCTGCCTTTAACTGGAACTTATTTGCGGTCACAACACCAAACTAAGTAGAAACACCCATCAAACATAAAATCAAGGGTTCTCCTTGTATAAAAATGAAAAACAGTCAGCAAAGAGGCAAAAAACTAAAATCAAAGAAAATATCTGGAGATTTATGGCTCTGACGAAGCCTTTTCACTGCCATTTCACCAGCAGCAGAAACTGGGGTTCTAACAGCTTGAGACATGGGGGAAAAGCCTGAAATGGCTTTACAACTCTTGTTATCAGGACTAAATAAATCAATAAAATTCGCACTTAGGAAAGGCCAACATATTTCATCGTTTGGCTTCATCATTGGTGCGGCCTTGAGTCTTGGCTGCAATGTTTCTTTATCCCTCAATTTGTATGAACTTGATCTTCTCTGATTGCGTCGAATGAGACATTGAATTGCGTCATCCACAATTTCTGGACTACAAAACCGACATATGTGTCTTGTACCCACAGCTTCTGAAAAACACATCACATACCTAATGTTCAATGTACATAAAGATCCCTATATGCATGAAAGGTATTTTCTTTACAGGAGAGTAAACTCTTGGGTAAAATCTAAAGTGGATGCATTTTTTGGTTTAGGCATTTAACCCTATACTATAAAAATAAGCTCTTGAAACAACACTACTCTCCAGGGATCTCAAATTAGGAATGATAGGGTTTTGCTCCCAGCCGTGTCAAAACAGTCATCTCTCCCCCACTGAGAACAACATTAACACCGTAAAAGTTAGGAAAACAGGAAGTTAACAAGGATGAACCGTAGGGGAACCTGGAGGAAGGTGGGTGGGGGGGTCGCATTGCTACTTACCTCGTTGGGGGGCGTTTGGGAGTTTATTTGACGGGGGAGACGGCCATATCTTACCCCTGACACGTCACCCACCTCACTCCTTGCACGGCAGGCGTTCCCGGATGGCACTGTCCGTCTGAAGGCCATATGGCCGATCACTCAAAGTGGCTGAAATGTTGGCATTTTTTTCAAAGGGACCAGGCAGCTCTGTGCTATCCAGGCCCCTCAGAGGTCAGCGTCTGGCTGGGGTGACCTCTCAGCTACTGGGCCAACCCCCACAACCCACAAAACCTAAACAACAATGACTCACTAATAGGACAGGGCCCATGACCTTGAGAAGTGGACAAACATACCTAGTGAGATCTCCACAACCCGTTTGTTAGACGTCGGGAGAATATTTGGAGAAAGAGTTTACTGTGACATTGTACACAAGGATTGCAAAAAAAAGCAACAGGTTTAATGAAAAAAAAGATTCCTATGACACGTATAAAAATGTGTCATAGCAATGAAATTCTAAATACAGGACTACTTCAGCAGAAACAGACTACTTGATTGACTCGTTTCTTTAAAAACAACCAGGCATTTTTTGTTATTGAGCATTCAGAGAATCGGTGTGTCGACCTTTGTGAGAAAGCAGATTATATTTCCTCAGCTCAAGAGCAGCGTTTACGAGTCTGTGACATTATAGCCTAGCGACAGGGAGGTTCTCACATCTGCGCAGATTCTCAGCTGCCAAGACCTTTGACAAGGATGTGGACATGAATATCCACTGGTGGAAAGGTAAGAGTCTCGGAGGATTAGGACAATCATTCTTGGAGACAGGGAATATTTCATCACAAATCTTCAAACTTTTCCATAGCAAAGGCTATGGATTGGCTTTTGAAACGATATCTTTTAACTATACATTCTGCTGCACGACTGTGCCTAATGTGGGGCTTTTGTGTTTAGCTTGGTCTTTTTCTAATGTTTTTTTGAGTTAATTGCGGTGTCAAAAGTTTTTTTTACAAAATCGTTACTTCAGGAGAATAACAAGGGTTCTGAAAATGTATATTTTTGATGACACCTTGTTGTAGGGTTGGTTCCCCATATTACAGCAATGCACCATTTTTCTTAGAGTAGAAATTATAAATGTCCACAATTGTCCACCTTGCTATTTGATTTTTCAGAGCCTACCCCCTTTCCCCCCCTCTTGCTCGTTGACATGTATCAGAACCTTTTCCTACAACGAAGCATATAAACTCTGGGATTTACTAGGATAACATGGTTCACAGCAACTATGTCCTTTACTCAGATGTCCAGCTTTACCACATGTGAAATAAAGACCTCGCCCCGATTTGATTGAAAGCCAAGGCCTGACTTTTTAGCAAGCTCCCAGTTAGCACTGTTTGGTCTGCATATTCATCCTCTTCTACTGCTTGCAGGCTTTGCAAGTCAGACTAGTTCAGAGATTTTGAATGGTGATTAGTAAGTGACATTGCAGTGAATGGGGCTGATATTGTCATGGGAAAAGCCTGTAATCCATGCAGCCATGTACATATTGGTTACCTTTCTCAGAGTAGAAGCAACTCCCACTGTGGCCTGGTTTATAAGCACCTGTTCCTCCTCCACGACATACACTCAGTGCATAAACCACATACAAGGCCATCATAAAGCCCACCTGCTCCGAGTATATCACAGGAATCATTCTACTCTAATATTAGTTAAAGGGGTCCACCTGTAATATCTGTGGTGTAACGGTTTGGGCCTGCCGTTTCACAACACATAACATCAAACGTGTATAACAAAGTACCCCAATCATACAACAGGGTATTCTTATACCTAGATTGTGTCACCATTTTAAACACCCACATTTGGTGTAACTGCACTGTCATGGCTGCACCGTCGAAAAAGCTTCTAAGACAACGTCCAACTCGTTTGCAACCTTTTTTGTTGCAGTGGCCTTTTTGCTCAGAAACATCAAATTTCTCACATAATGAGAATCTTTCTGGTGTGAAAAAAACGGGTCTACTGCTCATGTTTCAGGATGCTCAACTGAGTTTGATAAAATACCACATCTAATCAAATATAGATTTTCATTACAATGATACATGATCTTTATTTATTATTTATTTATTATTCATCATTATTTGCGGCAACAATTTGGAACATTGTATGGTCAATTAGAAAACATACTGAAATTGCGTTATTATCTTCCGTTATTTGTTCTTCTAGCAGTGACATTGCCGATCGTTACTCGATTGAGTAATGTGTACTTCTAAGTACTACCCTGTATATTACTCTGGATAGTTGCTCTGGATTTCCCTGCTTTTCATAGAGCCTTTTGTCAATCCAGATACCCAGGTAGTTCCCGACTATTTCAACGGGAGGGCAATCCAAGGGGTACTGAGTCAGGGTTGTTTAAAATGGTTTGTAAATTACACCGTCCTTTGGCCTTTGTCACTGTGATTGAATGACTGCAAGTTAACCGTATCAACAAATCTCATTTAAATTCCTGAATATCGAGGCTTGAGTTAAGGGAGAGAGTGAGACGCCGTGTCTTCTTCACTGTGTCTGGCTGCCGACCCGAATCTGTTGTCTGCATTCCCCAAAGCCCCTCTTTCCTCTCCCCTTTCAGCTGCTCTGTCGTTTGGCCTGATCATGAATCACGGAAATTGATTACGCTGTCACACCTCAAATCCCCCTGCCCAGGGCTTGACCGTGTTGTGTGTGACTTGGGGTCGGTCAAGCCTGCTTAGGGATGCACTGCCGTCTTACCCTGGAGAAGGGCCAGCCGACCGGTCAGCCCCGCGGGTCAACCTCCGAACCGTGGCGAATGGAAGGGGATCGCTCACGTCGGCAAGAGGGAATGAAGACGTCTCGCTTAAAATACCAGGGGCTGCCCAGTTCCTCGCTGGCTGCCATGTCTCCCCTTCCAGTTCCCCGTCGCCACCTATCCTGCGGGCTAGCCCAGCGCCATCCATCTTAATCCAAGTGCTGACGACACCCTACTTTGGCCAGAGAAGATTCCCACAAACATCATGGAGAAGCCGGAGTAGCATCATGCGTTCCTCGGGTCATTTCTTGGTTTTGAATTTCTAAGCTTCAGCTATCCAAAGAGGGACGAATATGATTCAGTAAAGCAATATTACCCAGTTAATCCAAATGAAAATTGGAAATATTTCCAGATTACACCAAGGGTTTATTTGATGCCATTTCCTTGACCTAAAGGTGTCTGAACAGTTCCTAGTCAGATTCCCATCACACACCAAAAATCCCAGACTCAAGAAATCTGGGTTGTGATGCAACCAAAGCAACATTTCGTATGTTCTCAATACTTTTTCATGTCAAAGTATAGACCGTGGGCCTGGCTCTCACCAGCCCAGGATTCTCTCCCACTAATGGCTTCTGCAGATTGTTGTTCTTTTTTATTGTGTGGATAAATCTGCTGTAACAAGCTGAAAACACTCATAAATCTGGCACTTGGCTCAGGTTGCAATGGGTCAGCGTTGCTATGGTGATGCATCAATCCTTTCTGCGTTCGAGGAGTGTGCAGTAAAAGAGTAAACTGTCTGTGACAGCATTACTATTGTTAGTGCGGTGCTGCTATTAAAACATTCTTTGAGGACACAGATTGAGTGGACCTACTTAACCTCTCTATAGCATGTCTTTCCATTGGCCTCTATACAGATCTAATGCACTAGAAAATGCATCAATGCTCACAGAAGTATGTCATTAATCATAATTCTTGGATACTTTAAATACCACCAAAAACACTCACAATGTGAAATAACAATGAAATAACAGGTTGTACTTAAGTCAAGAGAGATGGTAGCTGATACAGAGTTTGCTAAATAGGGGACTAAACCGGATGCATTTTTGTAGCCACTGAGGTAACTCGACAACAAGAAGCAGAAGGATTAGACCAAACTGGCTCTCAACAGCATCTGGTCTCTTGTCTACACGTTGAAAATGATTAGGTTTCAGATGAAAGCCAAGGTAGACACCAAGGGTTGTGGGAAAACAATAAAAGTGAGAATAATTATTTAAGTTGCTGGATCGAAACCCAAGACAACTTATTGTTTCTCGTCCTTGAGCAAAGTAGCTAAACCTCATTGCTTTCAGGTTGTTTTAGAGTGAACATACCTGTCAAAATCAAAATAAGAAAACCTTTTTTTTAATGAATGTATTTCTTGTTTCATACCAGTTAGCTCTATGAAATAACTACTGCTGTTCATTGGTAAGTAATGGCAAAATATCCCCTTCTAGTCAAATGGGAATTCCCCGATTTGAAGACACTGACCACAATGCTGGTAGACGTAGATGTTTTATTAGAAAGATGCCTAACAATAAAAACGTCATCTGCTGTGTGATAGTTTTCCACATTCTCCAAATGACTATGTATTCAATGCTGCCCAGAATCATTGGGAGTCATGGAATCATGGGGGCTGTAAGATATCTATTAGATTTCACCAAAATCTGTCAGCCTTTGCCAGGATGCTGATACTGGTTTGCAGCAGGACTAAGATCCCAAAGCATCCTACTAGAACCACACGTACCCACCACCATATTTGAAAGCAGGTAATAGTACCTGTAGAGTTTCCTTCCAAAACACTCTATTTCTTACAATCATTTACAGTAATAATTGTGGACTGTAACAAATGATGCGACAAGTATTTTAATTGAAATAAAATGGAGGGGATGTCAGTGTCAATAATTCGTCTGTAATAAGACCACTAATTAGCACAGTAACCGGTAGTACAACTGGAAACTGTAAATCTGATTGCAGCTAGCAAGCATGAGACATTGTGAGGAAGGTATAATGATTCAGGTTTTCAGTATATCACTGTTCAACAATAAGAACACAGAATCAAAATGTCCTTCAAGGGTGGGTTGCTCGGAAAAAGCCTCTGCTGTCGAAATAGAACCTAAATGTTTCTGGAAGTCCTTTCTCTAGACTAATAAATCCAAAATGTACCTGTTTGTTTAAAATCAGCCTATTTTTTCCAACAGCACGGTGGTGGGAATGTCAAGTTCTGGGGTTGCTTTTCCTCCTCTGGACCTCGTCTTTTCCACATCATCAAGGAACCATGAATTCGGAGGTATACCAGGAGATTTTTTAACAACTTTTCTGGACTTCAAGGAGCTATAGCTGGGCCGATACATGACATCAAAGACATATCCATCAAAGAATAGCTCAGGAGATAGTTGTGTTTTGGATTGGTCAGGTCATGCAAGAAACCCCTCAAACCTCACACAATTGGCTGAGATCTTTCAGGAGGAGAGGAAAAATCATTAAAGAAAGGTGTCTTAGACTGACCAATGGATATAGGAGATGTTTACTCCAAGTTACTAATGCTAATAGACATGCCATAAGCTATTGCATAATGGGGTTCTCATTTTTGCATAGAAGCAATCATGTTAGGTTGTGTTGAGGTTTTGTTCAATAAATAACTGGTTTTACATTCAATTATGGTCTGGATCATGATTTCATAGGTTTAATTTTTTTAGTAAAAAAATTATGACAATCCCTGTAGAATTAACATGCATTCAGGCAGCACAAAATCTTTTTTTTAATGTACTGTTCAAGAAATACCCCAATACATTTCATTAAAGCTGCAGAAAAAGTCATCTTTAACACATTAGCTAGCAATAATTGTTTTGTACCTTGTCCTTTAACACTTTTAGAATAATTATCTCTGCTTATACACTGCCTAAAGATGTAAGGGAAAACTTAAGTCACACATCGGGTCTCGATGACCAAATATATTAAAGACCAAATCCTTTAAAGTACATAGTGTAATTCGTTGAGAACAAAATGACACAAAGTAACACTTGTCAAAGGATACCAAAATCACCAACTGATTGAGGGCTGGATTAAAACTCACACTAAAAATCTAATTAAACAACTGAAATCAAAGGCAGTTCCAGCTTGTGTGAATTTCAGCAGGGCAACTCATAACATGAAACAGTAGTGTGTATGGATACCACGCATATACTCTTTTTTTGGGGTTGTTTTACAGTTGCCTCTCCATTGCACCTGTTGTCACTTCCAGTTGCATCAAAACTGGTCACAGTTGATTCACAATCGCTTATGCTTCCTAACTGGACAGATTTATATCCTTGAAGTTTAATTGACTTGGTGTTATGCTGTGATGATTATGTGCAGCTGCATTTAAAACGTGAATTACATTAAAAAAGCAGTTGTTGTATTGTCACTTGTCAGAAACCCAAGCTTTATGTATGTAGTATCCAACAAGTGTGAGCGGGTGGACTCACAGACCGGTTGTCTACCTTCCACAGCTTAATGAATGTATAGTGTCTTCTGATTCATTTAAACAAACGTTTTGACTTTCTGGTCTTTCTGCATTTTTTATTATATTGTATATTATATTTTATTGAGACAAAGCAATGAAACAACCAAATGACAATCTAGCTAACAAGCTGCGAAGGGGCGCTTTTCAGTGCTGAATGCATGGGCCTGCCCCCTAGCAACTCGAGTTTCAGACCTTAAGCTTTGGCCACTTAAGACATTTGAGCGACAGCTAAAACGATGATCATTGAAAAGTTGCACATTGAAAGAAAAAGTCTTGCCCCGACCAAACTAGTTTCAGGGACAACTAAATACATATTGGAACATTATGTCCATGTATGCACTTCTCCATAATCCATTCTACTAGTAAGCAACCAAATACTAGCCCCACACAATCCGTTACGTCACTGAGTAGACTGTATTAAAAGCACCTCTTTGAACTCTACTGCAATACCTGTATTAAATGTGCATCTGGCCAATACTGAAGTAAACATTTGGTTTTTCAACACGTGAATATTGACCAAATACTGAATTATTGTCAGAAGGAATACTGAATCAAATTCCTCGTAGAAAGGGATATTTGTGATATTTGGTCTGATGAGATTTTTCGCGGCACAGCTTTACAGTACTTGGTGTTTAATTCTGCGTAATGTATGTAATTTAACATTAGCAGGTTTCTCCAGACTCCGATGCACTTAGAACGCCTTTTTCTGGCTTTCAGAGCAGGTTCTCGCAACAAATGTTTTTTTCCCCTTTAGGATTCACTCTTAGAAAAAAAGGTTCCGGAATCTTCTTTTTTTGCTGTCCCAGAATAATTTATTTTGGTGAAGTAGAACACATATGTAACTACATCTAATTAAACAAACACGTGTTTATTGGCTTCATTTCTTAAACACTTTGAGCTCTTTTATTTTCTAATACCCCACACAGATCACATTTTTTTTATATTTATAACTGAGAAGTAGGTCTGACTTGTAGTTAATTTGTTGATGACGCTAACAGACTGTTACAAAAACTGCAAAATGTAAATGTATATTGAGATTTTATCATCAAAAGAATTCAAATTATTCAGTCAGACGGACGACTGGCCTCAATATGCTCTTGATAAAGTAATCAGCGGTTGATGGAAACCACATGCCAGCACTCTGTTCCAATGAACCGTTAAGTTTAATGGAAGACTTGGAGATTGACATGAGCCCTATCAAGGTGAACTCTATTGTGATATATGCCGAAGAGCAGAGAGTGCACCTCCCTCCCTAAATACTCCATCTTTCCTAGGCTTTTAGAACATTTGGCTCATGCTAGCTGTTGAAAGAGGCCTGACAATGGATACGTTCAAGAACTGCAACGTTTTCCCGGTGAATGTTTGATGTGTACAAGTATCACTCAGCAAAGTTAGGCAGTTAGTGTGGTATTTGTCTACACTAGTCAGACTTACCCTTGAAATTAGGGGTCACGTTTAGCAGGAGAAATGTTACCATTTAGATTGTAACACATGTTACCTCTTAATGTGCATATTGGAGAAACATTGTTTTAGTATTTTGAATAACCCATATTTAGATGATAATTTATTACATATTAACACATATTTAGACTACCTTTATGTTAAAGGTTTTTATAGAGATGTGATTTTCCTAATGTTGCCTCTGAGCTTTTACTTTGATTTGGTTATTCCAATTGTTTGATTGAACAAACTCAGCAGGTTGCCGACCTGACTCTGTCCGTCCCCTGGCCCATCGCGGAATCCTTACTCATAAAAGCAAGTGATAAATGCTCAAACTTGGACTCCTAAAGCCATTACCATTTTATAAGATCCAGAGAGGAGGAAAAAAAGAAAAATGAATGATCGAGCATGGGACATCCAATGCTGCTGAGCCATTGCTTTTGATTGATCTACAGCCAAAAGTGAAGTCTGTGATTGTGAAATGCTGGATCTGTTAAAGGACAACTGTTATTCATTACTGCATTTCAGGAGAACTCAGGCTAGGACCTGGAAGTCGATGTTAGAGGAACTGAATCAAGGGGATGGCTTGTTTGAGACCAGTGAGGCTGGAGCGTGATATCTCTCTTTCACCACCGGCTCTGGTTCCTTGTCAGGACACCTTGTTGGGAGTGCTCTCCATCGGATATGGACGGCTCCGGTGGAAGTTCCCAAAACACTGAGCAGAGATTCATCTGATTCAAGAGCCAGGGGTTTTCTTTGATCTTTAGTCCAGTTGCTTTTCAATTCAGGCTCTATGTGAAGTTGTAGCAAATGCAAATTGCCCTTCCTTTGACAGGTGACATGTGCATGCTTGGGAAGGGAACTTGCTGTATACCTCTTCCAAGTGTTTGATAATTTTTTGTTTAGTTATTTAATAACTAATATTTAGTGATTAATAAGGGGTTTCTAGTTCTACCATGTCAATATATTTTTTCAGAACCTGAAGCCGGGCATGGTATGGAATAAGCATTAACATACTCTTATTTTGTACATGACCACTGACTTTTTCTTTTATCTTCCAAATGATTTAAATTATTTTTTTGATGCTTGAAGTAAAGTTACCTCCATTGAGAGACTGGGAATCCGATGCAAAACCATTTCTGCCCTCTACTCCTTAGAAATTGTCAAATAAATTAAACTTAAAACCCTTATATTTTGTACGTCAAGTCTGTCAGAACCTCAGTGCCTCACCACATCATTGGGATTTCTCCTCAAATCCTTTGACCCATTGAGGTGGTTGCTGGGATACACCTCATACTTGCCAGAACCCCAGTAAATATTGGGCTTAAGTGTTCGGCAAATCCCCTATCAGCATCTCTGCGTCTGCTGACAGCTAAGTGAAATGCACATTTCCTGGTAGAAAAAAATAACACAAAATTAATTAGAAATAGCTGTGGTTGTGTGCCTCCATACCAAAGCATCTGTTTGGGATCAGGATTTATTTTCCTTCATTGGATTTGCGTCCTCCTTCGTGATATGGCTCTCTCGAATGGTCATCATTTGTATGAACGCTACAGTATATGCAAATGTTCATTCTGCTGGTTATTGCCGTTATCAAGCTTTCAGCAATTATTTAGACCTTTTTCATGTGTCTGCCAGAGCAAACATTACTGTGGGTTTGCAATGATTTCCCAATCCTGAGGAAGTAGACTTCAGAACTAATTTGAGATAGCTTTCGAATCAAAAACAAATTATATTATTTGTCACACACTTATAAAAAACAGGTGTAGACTATTCAGCTATGGGTCATTTTCCAACAATGCAGAGTTAAAATGTTAAAACAGATAAGAACAGACAATAATAGAACATACAAAATGCAGACAAATAGACAAAATGAACCAAAGAACAATCCAAAATGTCTATGTCTCAGCTATAGGCAGAGAGTATTAACTTTGTTAACAGAAAGGCAACAGGATTCATAGAAATTGCTATCAGAAGTGTATCTGTGTGACTGGTGTTTTAGCAATTATACGGTAGTATAGATAATAGTATTTGAGTTGGGTGGCTGGTAGTATATAGTATAGGCTACGACTTGGATGCCTGGCAGTAGAAGAAATTGTCTTTGACTTAGCTGGATGTGGTCATACCACGTGGATGTCGTGTCACTTTCTTTCCGTTGGGTAATGCAGAAAGAAAGAAGCGTGTGGAACAGTGACATAAATGGTATTGGGATATATCATACATTAGCAGAAATGAAAGAATAAAAACATTAAACATAAGAGTAAGGTACTACAATCATATATGTGGTGTCTTCCAATGTTCGTTTAAGAAAACCAAGAGCAACACACACAAAATAATCTAAGTATCTTAATGTTGCAGTCTCCATGGGCCTTTTGAGTTCCCTCAAAGTCTCACGCTTCTTAATAAATATGTCATAGCTTGTCAAGCCTTGTATGATGAGTCGTATCAGGCAGTATCGTCTAATACTTTCCTGTAATTTCTCCATGCCTGCTCTAATCTAGGCTAAAAATATTGTCATCCGACACCGAGTTTAGTGATCACTTGGGGAAGAGAGTCTATAATTGCCTGAACAGAGCTGGAATCCCTTGGAGACCTATCCATCAGTTAACATGTCTATGGCTCAGAGGATAAAAATTGCATTTAGCCTGTTCACATATTCAGTATCTCTACAAGAAACAGCGCTTTATTGTGAACTATTGTTTTGATGCATAATTAATATAGAATCAGAAAATTAAATGCAGTTACTGCATTATGCCTCTAGTTGAGTGTTCTAGTCCACAGTGCACCTGCCAGGTGCTGAGGAATTAATTAGTGCTGTATGGTTATTTTAATGCTTCAAAATCCTTTGAAAATAATGTTAGAGTTGATTTTTGGAATGCGAAAAAATATTCTAAATTGCCATTGCTTATAGAAAGGCAATACAAAGTACAACAAAAAACGATTATCTTTGTGATTTGGTTACAGTTCCTCCTAATGGATCTGAATCAACTCCTTTCTGAATCTGTTCAGTAGCACAAATTGCGCTGGCCGAGTGCTTAAAGGTTATTGTTGCGTTAGGCCAGAAACCAAAAGTTCTCTGGTTTACATCCAAGAGATCACAAGGTGAAAAATATCTGTTATAAAACCACACCTAACCGTAATATTTCGGTGTTAGAGGTCAAAAAGGTATGAGCCTACTGTTGCCCCTTGAACGCTCGTGTTTAATAAAGCATGGTCCTGCTGTAGACCGGTCCTCCCCTGGAAACCGTAAATGTGGGTTCCGTTGGGAGGCCACTGCCTAACAGACGCTTCACATGTGTCTATCTGCCTCTTTATAGTAGCTGCATTGGAGGCATTCTGATGTGCTTTGGGGATATCGTAAAGCAAATGATACATTTGTACCCCTGTCAAGTGGGGCTGTGAGTTAAAGATTTCCTCCTGGAATCATGCAAGAATGCCATATATTCATATTGATTGCAATTCCCAGAACATTACATCATCATGGTGGAACAGGAAATAACTTAGCCTTTGTTTCAGCTATTTGTCTGACGTCTAATGGCCTTTTTGATATAATAAAGATATATGCACACGCCGATATTGAACATGCGTCTTGTATATGAAACACTACAGTCGGAGTTGAGTTCCTCAAAATGAGTTTAATGTTCATTCCTTTGCAATGTGTTTTCGTGTTCATGGTTGAACATTCTTCAAATGATCCTTTACATTACTGCGGAAAAGACAGCCATCACGCCCATCCCGTATAAGGGATTGGTTCAATTCAAATGTCTTTACAATTAATTCTTATCCAATATGAGACCAGTATTTCAGTGAAAATAATTCATGAAATAATGTATTTGAGGAAAGAAATAAATACATTAACATTTATATAAACATGTACTTCTCCTGTGATAGTACAGACTAGTGAGTAATATACAGAATATACCAGCGTACTATAATACATTTCCCATATCTATACTGCCATACTTTAATCTATAAACCTTGTTAACATTTATTTCCCAAAAAGTTGGATGCTGTATTAAATAGAAAATTGTTCAAAGACAACATATCAAAAGTTGAAAGTGAGAAATTTGACAGATATAGAAAAAATACATTTATGCCAGCAACACGTTTTGAAAATGTTGCTTGCATGTTTTTTTATTGTCTTGCATCACCTCTACGTTTTGGGAACACCATTTGCTGTAGATTTGAAAGTGAAATTCCCATGCTTTATATAGGATTTCAGCTGCTCAACAGTTTAGGGTCTTCTGTGTCATATTTTACATTTCTTAATGCGCCAAATGTTTTCATTAGGTTACTGGTCTGGACTGCAGGTAGGCCATTTTAGCATCAAGGCACGTTTACTATGGAGCCGCTTTGTTGTAATACGTGCAGAATGTGGTTTGGCATTTTCTTGCTGAAATCCTCCAGGGCTTCCCTGAGAAAGACATTGTCTGGATGGCAGCGTATGTTGCTCCAAAATGTATACATATTTGTTCAGCATTAACGGTGCCTTCACAGATGTGCAAGTCACCTATGCCATGTGCACTAATGCACCCACATACCATCATGGATGCTGGCTTTAGAACTGTGCGCTGATGGTCCCTTTCCTCTTTAGTCCAAATATAATTTACATTTTTGATTTGTCATAACACAGGACAGTTTTCTAATTTGCCTCATTTTTAAATGTACTCTGGCCTAGAGAAGAAGTATTGGTTTTCAAAGAATCAGGAATCATGTCTGTTTTTAATGCAGTGCCTCCTGAAGGCACTGCACAGTCTAATTGCTTGCGCAGTCTTTTACAGAGTGGTGAACCCATTCTCACTTGTTACAGACACATCCTCTCTGGAATACCCAATCATGATACTGACCTTTTGGCAATTTACCTAATTGATATTGATATTCCACCAGGTTTAGTTTTTTTACATTTCAGTATTTTGTTAACTTTGTCCCAACATTTTTTAAACGGATTGCTGGCATCAAATTCAAAGGTATATATTTTTCAGTAAACAATAAAATGCTTCTGTTTCAACATTTGATATGTTGTCTTTTTACTATATTCTATTGAATATAGGGTTTAAATGATTCACACAACATTGCCTTCTGCTTTTATTTACATTTTACTCAGCGTCCGAAATTGTTTGTAACGTTTTCACTTTCGTCCTACAGTTTTTGAGCAAAGCCATTAAGGAACCAGTGTCAAACTGGTCAAAAAGTTTTTCTCAGTCCAACATTTCCATCATCATTTTGTTCAGTTCCAAGGAAATTAACAGCTGTGAAAACCACCCAACGTGTTTCTGATTGGACCTCAGTTTAGCTTGCATGCATATTTTTGCAACGCATATTGTCAAGTTATCTATCGGTTAAAGCACCGGACCAGTAACTAAAATATTGCTATATCGAATCTTAAACGATCATTATTTCCTTCAGCATGCATTTCAATTTCCCATTGAAGCCTTCAGAATAATAGTAACCAGAAATGTACGAAAATGTTACAACAAGGTGGTTCACAGAAAAAACATGGCGCACATGGTCCTGTACCACACGTCACGTACTTCCAACTACACATTTTATTCCTCTACTGTACCGGTCTACATGTACTTTCAACATTTAAACGTACAACCGCTGCACTGGAATTATCTTAAGGTTTGTAGGATGCTATTCGGTCCCGAATTAAGTTACTATTTCCCGTAATCTGTTGCTTCAAGGTGTGCAGAAAAGCACAGCCAGTACCATATTCCATCAATGCATTACCCTGGTATGTTGTGGTAGAGAAAATCATTGCATCTACTTTAGTGACGTTTGTAGCCATTCATCTGGTTGCGTGTCTAGTGCTAGTCATCGTGATACCATGCTGAAGGCGAAATTAGGGCATCGTTGTCGTATTCGTGCAGTTAGTGTAGTCAAATACTTGTCCTTGTATGCTGTTAAAATGGCATAATACAATGCACTTTCTCCAAGAGGATGAATGAAGCTGTATGATAAGGTTTGAATTTTGTTTGTTAGCTGCCATGCTGTTTGAAGTGTTGAACAACATTGCTGCTAGAGTAGGTTTGAGCTGTGTGCTGAAAGACATTAGTGTAAGGTAGTGAATTAAGTGTTTTTGTGCTTTTATGTTGTGTTATTTTTTACTTTAGACCAGTTAATCCTTCTCAGTTAAAATGTATTTTTTTTATATATGGTGTGTTGTTGTAACCGCCACTGTGAGAGAGCAATGATAATGTCAAGAAAACAGTGTCCCTCGTATATTTTTATTTTGATGTAGGGTTTACCCACCCTGTTAAAGAGATATTATCCCATTTTTTCGAACGTCTTCCATGAAAGTATTCCATTACTAATGGGGTGAACAGATGTTTATCTGTGTTGTACAGCATATGTAAGGCATACCCACCTGAGAAGAGACCCATTAACTAGTAGTTCTCCTCCCTTAATGTAAAGGGTATTCCACCCCAGATCCTATTGTGTTTGGAGAGATTAGCAGAATTTCGGCCGTGCCGCTGGATTACACGGTGTGAGGAATGCGCCTGGAAGGTTCCAGGGGCCTGAGGAGCAGCTCTGGCTGTAACTCTGCCATGGCGGTGGCGGTTAATCCCCAGGCCAGAGGCAATAAAACTCCGGTTTCTACCGTACCTGCCAGCTGACCGTCTTACTATGTTTGAAAGATAAATGGCATGAAATTCTCAGGGCCGTATCAAAGCCCCAGCCCCCTTTCGCTGTGACATCAGAGCCCTCTGAAGTCAGCAGGCATGACGGCACACTGGAGCTATGCGTGGGATCACAGCCTTGAAGCGGATTGCTTATAATTAAGGGGCGGGGGGGAAAGGATTATATCCATCACCGGCTCCCCCCAAAGGCTGCCCCGCTTTTCCCTGGCAGCTTCAACCGTTAGTACACTTGCAGCCCACCCATTAGGGCGTTGGTGGATGAACCTCGGTCAATACCGGGGCTGCACCAATGAGATCATTGGATTTAATCACGTCTTTTACAGCAAAGAGTCAATGGACCATGTTGGGGAGTTAAATAGAACGTCTGGGTCACAATATCAGGTGCTCAACTGGTGGCTCTAAAGAGTCTGTTGTAAACAACTTCTAATAAGGCTGTCACTGGTGTAACTGTCACCACACTACATGTCAGTATCTCCCGCTGCAGCCAGTATGAGTTTTCCAAAATGTTCTGGTTAGAAAGAGCTTGTTATATTATGATTTCAGCTTTTTGAATCCCCCTACTGTTATGAAAAGGCATAGCTATGTGGCTTCGCTATTCAGAATAGCTGTTTCCGCTTTGTTCCGTTCAGTTTCTCATCTAGCGAATATTGTGAACCGTTGTGAGTGAAAACAAGCATAATGCTTACGAAGGCTAACATAGCAACACCGCTAGAAAAAGGACACCATGCTAGTGTTTGAAAATTCAATCTGGAACTTGATAAGAATCGGGCACATTCTAATGTAGTTACATTTTGACTGTATAGGAATCTAATTTGAGCATCTGAGCGGAATCCAATGGAGTATAACTGTCACATGTTAAATGCGAAAGGCCCTGAAGCAACTAAAGAGGGCTGCTGTACAGGTCTGGCAGAGCATCACCAGAAAAATGACGTAGTGTCTGTTGATGCCCGTGGATTGCATGCTTAAAGCTATCAAGAACTGCAAAGCAAATGAAAACAGGCGCAAAACACGAACACTTTTTGTGTATAGCGTTAGTTTCCGGTACTAGTCTTTCATTGTGTTATCTATAAGGCAATATTTCTGTTGTCTGGTTGGCCTCATGTCTCCTGTGAATGTAGAAATGATTACACTTTATATACTGGCCACTCACTGTACAGTACATCCAGCTTTTTACTGCACACCACAACCCTGTCATTTGCATATCTTAGTCCTGTGACCTCTGACCTGTAGATGCTAATATATTCATAGGCTCATATTACAGTGGTATAACAGATGCCCGTGCCCTATTCACTTTTTCCTACCACAAACCTCTAGCCAGAAAGGATTTAAATGGGCAATTGATGTCCATCCAGACCCATAGGAGCCGTGTGTCCAGGGGAATATTTATATTAAGATTGTCTACCCAAGAGCCCAAGCCTCCATATTCATATTCAAACCTACTGTTGTGTTTTACAGAAAATATTGTAGTATAACTTTTTTTTTTGCAGAATATGCAAAAGAAATGATTCTTTACATTATTCTTTAGAGTGTGTATATATAGTATATATATAATGTGTAGACTGTTCTTCTATACTGTGAGCCCTTGCGTAGCGTGGTGATGCCATGCCAGGGTGGTCTGTCCCCTTCAACCCAAACGTACAGAACCTTATATATGCCTGTGATCCTGCTGTATATACATTGGCATCTGTTTGAGACACAATAGAAACACACAATGTACACTACAAATACAAATCGTTTTTAAATATTCTCCGATGACGGGACAGAGGTGCACTTCCAGCACCCCTGATAGTTGCATGCATAAAAGTGTGTATATAAGTGTAGTGTCTAGTCTATTATTGAATAGTGTGTATATAGATATTGTCTGTAGACTGTTATTCTATAGGGTGTGTATCGATATAGTCCATAGACTGTTATTCTATAGTGTGTATATAGATATAATCCGTAGACTGTTATTCTATAGTGTGTATATAGAAATATTCTGTAGGCTGTTCTTTGATAGTGTGTATATAGATATATTCTGTAGACTGTTCTTCGATAGTGTGTATATAGATATAGTCCAGAGACTGTTATTCTATAGTGTGTATATAGATATAGTCATAGACAGTTTTTCGATAGCGTGTATTTAAATATAGTGTTCTAAACAATGCAGTTGGTTAAAAACGGTAACTAAATAAGAAAGAAAATCGCCACATGAAATGAGAAAAAAGTCCAAATGCTAAATCAACTGCTTAAATCCTGGAAAACTACAATTGTTATTGGTGTGTGTGTACAAGGGAAGTGGTGTGTAGACTGGCCATTTACAGTTGCATCCTAGTCTGTTTTTTAGCTTTCATGGGATACTCTCTGTGGATACCAATTGCCTCCAACAAATGCGTTTTGCTCCATTTTTCCAAACCAAAGCCACTCTGCCTGCTAGGTGCAATTCATACACAGATATTTACTTTGTATCATAGGATCCAGATCACCTGATCAGAGTTTGGACAGAAGCCGGCTCTTCCAGCAAGCCACTCACTTGAACTGCACAAACAATTCTAATACAATGCCAGCATATATTAATCTGAGGCCAATAATTAAAGTTATTGAACAAATAACATTTCAAGTTCATGTCGAGTTTAGCTCATGAATAAATAACTTCAAACAGACCCTTTGATGAAGTTTGAGTTGGTCAATCAATCAATATTTAGGAGCAATTTATTCCTACAACACTGTTGTTATGGTACATCCACATTATTCCATAATATATGCCTACAACACTGTTGTTATGGTACATCCACATTATTCCATAATATATGCCTACAACACTGTTGTTATGGTACATCCACATTATTCCATAATATATGCCTAAAACACTGTTGTTATGGTACATCCACATTATTCCATAATTCATGCCTACAACACTGTTGTTATGGTACATCCACACTATTCCATAAGTCATGCCTAAAACACTGTTGTTATGGTACATCCACACTATTCCATAATTCATGCCTACAACATTGTTGTTATGGTACATCCACACTATTCCATAATTCATGCCTACAACATTGTTGTTATGGTACATCCACACTATTCCATAATTCATGCCTACAACATTGTTGTTATGGTACATCCACACTATTTCATAATTCATGCCTACAACATTGTTGTTATGGTACATCCACACTATTCCATAATT
>JACXGK010006380.1:0-28979 GCA_016801125.1 Novumbra hubbsi
GGATGATTAGAGAGGCCAGGTCAGGGATGATTGGAAAGGCCAGGTCAGGGATGATTGGAGAGGCCAGGCCGGGTCAAGGATGATTGGAGAGGTCAGGTCAGGGATGATTCGAGAGGCCAGGTCAGGGATGATTAGAGAGGCCAGGTCAGGGATTATTGGAAAGGCCAGGTCAGGTCAGGGATGATTGGAGAGGCTAGGTCAGGGATGATTAAAGAGGCCAGGTCAGGGATGATTGGAAAGGCCAGGTCAGGGATGATTGGAGAGGCCAGGTCAGGGATGATTGGAGAGGCCAGGCCAGGTCAGGGATGATTGGAGAGGCCAGGTCAGGGATGATTAGAGAGGCCAGGCCAGGGATGATTGGAGAGGCTGGCAAAAGAGGGATTCCATAAAAAAAGTAACTGCAAAAACAACAACGAAATAAAACAAACAACAATAAATGCAGCTTCTCTCCTCTGTGAAGTAAACTGTGTTGTGTGTCTCTTTGTCCATCTCACAGAGCCGTTGTATCTTCTAAGAGATCTAAAGCCAGATCTTTACATCTAGATCTCTGAAAGAGGTTGAGGTCAGAACTGTTTTGAATTGAATTAGTCAAACTACGGACAAGTCATTCACTAAACCATCAACTCTGCGAACATGTAATCAGTCCTTTTTGTGTGTACACATGTGACATGTCGGTCCTGACAGTGTGTGTGTTTCAGCCTCTTTGCGTGCGTCTTCCCCCAACACCCTCAGCCCCGGTGATGAGCTAATCTGTCGTTGTGCCGTGCAACAATTTGATCCATTGATCCGTGTCTGGCTGGAGCAGATCAGAGGTGTGGGAGCAGCACCGGTTTATAAGGCTGCCATCTTCCCGTCTCGCCCACCCTGGCTGAGAAAGAGTCATCGCTCTGCTGTGGCCAGGCACTGCTGCAGAAGAACACCCACAGGCCACACAAGACACACACACAACAGGCTTTGGCTCGATACTGTTGAAACACATTTCCCCTTCATGATGCCATTTGGGATATAGGGCGGATGAATGGGAAGTACGGAGGGAATGTTTCACTGACCCGGTCAGGCTGGAGCAGTAATTCTGTTAAGGCATGAGGTGCCATGAGAGGGGTGCTTGCTTGCATTACATGTTGTGGGACATTTATAGAGTTCGGAAGATCACTTTACACAGGGAGTTGTAATGTCCTATATCGTGATAGAAAACGATACTACTGGAGACATGCGACAACCAAATTCAAATGTGTATGCTGATGCGGGAGATTGCTGCAAGCCAATGGAACACTACAGCATTGAGAAATAGTGGTATTTCAAAGGGTAACTCAGGAAAACCATAGGGAACATTGATGTTAAAATGCGTTATTCTATTCATCGTTATAGCAGCGATCCACGCAATTTCTCACAATATGGATTTTTTTATGTTATCGCACAGCTCTGCTCAAAGGGGTTCCCGAGGTGAGGCTTTAGCTCCCATCCAGTCTGTAACGGACCGTTCTGCCTTCAGGATTAGGAACATAGACCCCTCTTTCCATCACTGTCCTATCACACTCCAGTAAGCAAGACCTTTTAATACAGCTAAACTGCTGAAGCATCTTTCAATTGCTCGGTACATAGTTTGAGAACATGAAAATATTGCCGCAGAGCCAAGCTTATGCAGGTTGGTCCCGAACAAATGAAACCTGGGGTGTGTGTTGGGGTGTGTGTGTGTGTGTGTGTAGTAAGGCATATCTGCCTCAGCACATTACAGCCCAGAGATCAATATAAACACGAGCTGAGCAGCTTGGTGGAGCATGACATCAACAGACAGACAGACAGACAGAAGACCTGCCTCTCTCTTCTACTTCCCACCTCTCCCATCTCTCACTCTCTACAACTTCCCTCATCTCTTCTCCTCTCTCCTTCTGTCTCCTCTCTCCTTCCCTCTTCTTCTCAGAGTCAATTGTCCTTCCGGTCCACATTCCAACATTCCAAATCTAAAAAACCTAGTGATATATGGATGTAATGTAGGTAGACACACATCACACCAGGATATCTTACAAACGATAGGCTCATTGAACCCACTTCAATTGTCACTAACCCATCTTCTAAAACTGTTAGATATGTTAATGAATACATACAGTGTGTCACGGTGTTGTTGTGTGGCGGAACCATACGCGGACATTTTGTAAATAAAGTAAAGGTGATTTAATTCAATTAAACAAACAGATAAACTGACAAGTACTGTAAAGGGTAAATGAAAGGTTTAAACAAACATAAACGAAATACAAATAACATGTAGCGTATCTACTTGAATTGAATTAAATGAAAGACAAACCGTGCGCTGTTGAGACATTCACAAACAATAAACCACACCGGGTGTGGTGCAAACTGAACCTAAGTAGGCTCCCCAATCAGAGTCAACTGAATGCAGCTGCTCTGACTGGGGAGCCCACAATGGCATGGAGATGGCTAGAGGCCACACAATTAGTCTTGCCCTGAAATGGCCAGGGGCTCGCAGCCAGGGCATGACACAGTGGGGAGAACAAGTATTTGATACACTGCCAATTTTGCAGGTTTTCCTACTTTCCTAAAAAGCATGTAGAGGTCTGTAATTTTTATCATAGGTACACTTCAACTGTGAGAAAATGAATCCAGAAAATCACTTTAAGTAATCAATAGAATACTTTATTAAGTATTTGACACATCAGAAAAGCATAACTTAATATTTGGTACAGAAACATTTGTTTGCAATTACAGAGATCATACGTATCCTGTAGTTCTTGACCAGGTTTGCACACACTGCAGCAGGGATTTTGGCCCACTCCTCCATACAGTCCTTCTCCAGATCCTTCAGGTTTCGGTCGCTGGGCAATACAGACTTTCAGCTCCCTCCAAAGATGTTCAATTGAGTTCAGGTCTGGAGACTGGCTAGGCCACTCCAGGACCTTGAGATGCATCTTACGGAGCCACTCCTTAGTTGCCCTGGCTGTGTGTTTCGGGACGTTGTCATGCTGGAAGACCCAGCCACGACCCATCTTCAATGCTCTTACTGAGGGAAGGAGGTTGTTGGCCAAGATCTCGCCCCATCCATCCTCCCCTCAATGCGGTGCAGTCGTCCTGTCCCCTTTGCAGAAAAGCATCCCCAAAGAATGATGTTTCCACCTGCATGCTTCAGGGTTTGGATGGTGTTCTTGGGGTTGTACTCATCCTTCTTCTTCCTCCAAACCCGGCGAGTGACTTTTAGACCAAAAAGCTCTAATTTTGTCTCATCAGACCACATGACCTTCTCCCATTCCTCCTCTGGATCATCCAGATGGTCACTGGCAAACTTCAGACAGGCCTGGACATGCGCTGGCTTGAGCAGGGAGACATTGCATGCGCTGCAGGATTTTAATCCATGACGGCGTGGTGTGTTACTAATGGTTTTCTTTGAGACTGTGGTCCCAGCTCTCTTCAGGTCTCCTCACCTTCCTCATGATCATTGATGCCCCACAAGGTGAGATCTTGCATGGAGCCCCAGACCGATCTTAAACTTCTTCCATTTTCTAATAATTGTGCCAACAGTTGTTGCCCCCTCACAAAGCTGCTTGCCTAATGTCCTGTAGCTCATCCCAGCCTTGTGCAGGTCTACAATTTTATCCCTGATGTCCTTACAAAGCTCTCTGGTCTTGGCCATTGTGGAGAGGTTGGAGTCTGTTTGCTTGAGTGTGTGGACAGGTGTCTTTTCTACAGGTAACAAGTTCCAACAGGTACAGTTAATACAGGTAATGAGTGGCGAACAGGAGGGATTCTTAAAGAAAACAGGTCTGTGAGAGCCGGATGTCTTACTGGTTGGAAGGTGATCAAATACTTATGTCATGCAATAAAATGCAAACTAATTACTCAGAAATCATACAATGCGATTTTCTGGATTTTTTTTTAGATTCCGTCTCTCACAGTTGAAGTGTACCTATGCTACAAATTACAGACCTCTACATGCTTTGTAAGTAGGAAAACCTGCAAAATCAGCAGTGTATCAAATACTGGTTCTCCCCACAGTATCTATTTGAAAAATGTTGTGGATATCTGGGGAAAAAGCAGAAAAAGTGTACAGCAATTGTAATGCCAGCGTCCCAATGTTGGCACAGTTAAGATGAGGAAAAGATCCAGACAGATGTCTACCGAGTTACAACTAGGCTTCTTTCCGTGTGTGCGTCTGCGTGTGTCTGTGTGTGTCTATCTGTGTGTGTGTGTGTGTCTGTGCATGGGTCTATGTGTGTGTGTATGAGTATGTCTATCTCCCGTGTGTGTGTTTGTGTGTGTCTATCTCAGTGTGTGTGTCTGTGTGTGTCTATCTCAGTGTGTGTGTCTGTGCGTGTCCATCTGTGTGTGTGTGTGTCTGTGCATGTGTCTATGTGTGTGTGTATGAGTATGTCTATCTCCCGTGTGTGTGTTTGTGTATGTCTAGCTCAGTGTGTGTGTCTATCTCAGTGTGTGTGTCTGTGCGTGTCTATCTGTGTGTGTGTGTATGTGTGTCTGTGCATGTGTCTATGTGTGTGTGTATGAGTATGTTTATCTCCTGTGTGTGTGTTTGTGTGTGTCTATCTCAGTGTGTGTGTCTATGCGTGTCTATCTGTGTGTGTGTGCGTCTGCCCGTGTCTATCTGTGTGTGTGTGTCTACGCGTGTCTATCTGTGTGTGTGTCTACGCGTTTCTATCTGTGCGTGTGCGTGTGTCTACGCATGTCTATCTGTGTGTGTGTGTGTCTACGCGTGTCTATCTGTGTGTGTCCCTCCCTCTCATCACACAGTCACTCGTTCAGTCAGGCAACACCAAAGGGGACGCTGACAGCTCATGCTAACCCAGGCCAGTAAAACAAACTGGACAGTTTTCAGGATCACAGCCATTCAGTTAGGCTGGCAGATCTGGGGACCCTCTCCTGTCCTCTTCCCCAGCTGTAGTTCAGCAGCACGCCGAGCTCCACCCGCTGCCAGGCTAAGGCCCTTGATCTGCCACATCCTGTAATCCTCTAAGGGTGGGAAGGAGAGGAGAGCATTGCCAGCAGCTTCGCCAAAGGCAAACTGATAGCTACCGACACGCAGAGCTACAGCGCACACATAGAGCACCAAAAACATCACAGAAGAGACATGGACATGGAGCTCCAGGGGAGACAGAAATGCCATAGAGAAACAGGAGAGACATTGAGGTGCAAACCTGAACCTAAAGGACACATACAGAGCAACAGGAGAGACATTGAGGTGCAAACCTGAACCTAAAGGACACATACAGAGTAACAGGAGAGACAGAGCTGTTGGCAGCTACATGGCTTGAATAGAGCTAGACAAAAGACGTAGAGCTGCAGACATTGAAATAGAGGACAGATCTACCAAAGTAGAGCTAGGGCAAGGCTTTCCCAAACCTAAACTATTACACCCAATTCAAGTAGTCAAATAATCACTAAGCCTTTGATGAATTAAATCTAGTGTTTCAGCCAGGCTAGGGCAACCAAGAGTAAAACTAGTGTGACTGGAGAACAGTAGAGACACACTGCAAACATCGGGCTACAAAACAGTTACAACAAACAATTACTTAAAAAAGGAGCAAGAAAAATTCTATCTTCTGCATCAGGGATCCTCATCGACAGATGTGAGACCTGATGTGAGACTGGAAAAGCCTGGCAGTCTCCCCTTGACAGATGAGAACATATCAGCATGGGATCCCCATCAAGCTGAAAGCCAATCTGAATGTGCATATAGTTTCTCAACCTCAAAGCTGTGGCAACATCAGTGAGTAGGAAGAATAGCCAAACCCTGAACCACTGACTGGCACTTCAACTTCATGGAAGGTGGTCAAATAAAATACACATCAGTTTAAATTGACCAGGTTAGCTGGCAGGCAAACAACTCCATGATTCTATCATGACTGACACCAATCTAACTTCAATCAATAGAAACAGTTTGCACACTGACCTTGGATGTGTATCTTATGGGCGCTGTCATCCAGCACCTACAAAAATGACTAAACGTACACCCCTAGCTTGTCATTCAGACAGGTGGAAGACAGACATCAGGGAGCGAGAAACAGACAGACAGCTAAACAGCAGGTAGGGAGAAGGACAGAGATCAGAAGAAAACCAATGAGTAACTAACAGGACAGACAGCTGGCAGGGAAAACCGACAGAGAGCATGCATTCACAGGAAAACAGACAGCTGGGTGAGACAAGAAGACAAACTGTAGGGACAGAAGGGCAGACAGACACTATGGATAGAGAAAAAGACAGACAGTAGAGATAGACAGGTTTACAGACCGCTGGGTGAGACATAAATACAGAGTTCATGGATGGACAGACATACAGAAGAATGGGGGGGGGGGGGCAGACAGACAAAAGGCACAGATGGACAGACATAGAGAAGGATGGGTGGACAGAGAAACATACAGAGACAGACAGACAGAGTGACATCCAGCGAGACAGAGGGACGCTCCCCCCTCCCTGGTCCTTCCATAATTAGCTGCTTCTCCGGGAGAACACCCATTGGACAATAAAGGGACCTGATGCAGGCAGCGGGTGGATGCTCTCTGTGACTACGGCTCCCTGTGATGCTATTCCACTGATCTGTGTTGTGAAGCACAGCAAGCTGGTGTCCCTGTAAACAGCCTGCCAGCCATCTATCAGAGAATGCGATCAAACCAGCCTTTTGGGGGGGGGGGGGGGGTTTACAATATAACATGCAATTATACTGTAATACATGTTATTAGACATGGATAGGACAGACATAACCACAGAATCGTCCCCACACTTCTAGTTGATTGTCCGTGCAGCAATGTTCCCATGTACCCAAACACATCCAGCTGTCAGTCCATATCCATACATTCATCCACCTACCTGCTGCTGTTCAGGCCTGAGATCTGCCCCATCAGGAGCCTCTCCCAGGAAAACACCAACAGATCAATTAACTAAACACACAGCAGAAAGGATACAGTCGGAGGGCCCCGCTCTGGGTCCCAATGGCCAGGATCTTCTGGACAGGGTCATGGGCCATGGCCGACGGCTGATAGGGGAAGCCATGACGGACAGTCTGGGCATCCAATGAGATCAGAGCAGGGAGGAAATGTCAAGGGCAGGGAGGAAATGACAGGTAACAATCAGAGTTAGAAGGAGTTTTCACGTTCTCACAATGGAGTTGTTTTTGTGTCTACGTAATAATTTGTCATCAATACTCAATACTTAAAGCACCATTGGAGAATCATGTAAAATGTATAAATGATAAAGGACAATGCTCCCAATGGAGTCTGCGCTGGAAAAAGTAGCATTAGAGATGTTCATTTTGTATACATATTTAAGACATTGTAATGACCGCTCGCCAGGGCTGAGAAAGACAGAAGAGGGTGTTTTGGCTGAAAGAGCAGTGGGCTAAATGTGAACCCATGCGACCACCATGGCCCTCAGACTTACATATAACGGTGGAGTTCAATCATACAAAGGGTGTGCATGAGCCCATTTTCAGACACTAGCAACAACACCATCTCGTTTGATTGCGCCTCCCACACGCAGCAAGTCGTGATTACATACTACTGTAGAAATACAACACAGTAATAAAACACTGCAATAAAAGCCATCACTTTGGCGCATGAGAAGTCAACCACAATAAGCTGCTAGTGGAGCGTATTGCATCAGTCAGTCGGTTTATGTATTATTTTCCTTTAAGGCAGAGCAGAGGGCTAAAGCAAATTATGTAAGAGCCGCTCAACTATAGCTGACACCTGCCCTAGTATCTTATGGATAATTTCTTTCGACCATATGCGCATGGAGTACCAACTAAATGATGACACCCAAGGACCCGCACGATCAAACCTGCATACGCATTTTTACCGAAAATATTTGAGACACGCAACATATGGTATTTTGCGTTGTGGTTCTACCCAACCAATTCAGCTATGACAAAGGGGTAACCTTGCAAAAACACATACATTTAAATTAAACAATAAGAACGCGTTAAAAACCTGGGTTTATAGGCTGCTAATTCATATATCAATTATGAAGGCCCAATTATATTAAGCTTGCCCAAAAGCATTCACTGATGTTAAAGCGTTAGTGAAGTGCGTTATAAAGTCCCTCGTAGAAATCTACAAAACGCCATCCCCAAAGGCAAAGGGCTGCCATTGCCCTAAAAGATGCAACAACAATAGGCTGTGTCATCTGACATGTAAAGGGACTATCGTATCTCTTCATTGTGAACTTGACGCTAAGGCTGCATACGCATTACATTACCACGTGTAAAAAAATTGCCTATACGCCTGTTGAATTGAATCTCTCGTTAAGGGCATCCAAGCCTGGCCCAAACACGAATTAGACTAACATTGGAGCCCAGGCGTGTGAGCAAAAAAAGCGAACAAAAAAGCGAGAAATCGGCGACAATTTAAGAGGTAACAGTTTCATTATAAAGTTAGTATAAACTCTGAAATAATTGTGCTTTGCCATCCCACTGCCATAATGTTCCGTCCGTTTTATAAGCTAATGCGTGTTAATGAAATGTTAGCGTGTAGTATCCCTATGCATTCATGTTCAATGCGTGTCAATGAGGAGGGTGAGCCAGTAGCTACTTTCACAGCACTTTCGGGTCTCTAAAAGGAGTTTGTTTAAGGGAGACTGATTCTTAATGTATCAACAGACCAGGGACCCAGCGATTGACATGTAAATACAAAATATTATGCAAGAAACTGGTTGTTATAGCCCAACCCCTTCGTGTGACAGTTCATGCGAAGTATAGGAGCGGATAAAAGCAGTATATTTGAGCAAAAGGGATATATCACTTAGGTTTTCATTTTATAATGTGTTATAATGGTTTAGCAAATGCTGGGATACACATAGGGCTGGACCAAAACAAACGTTAAATCATCACTGGAAGTCCATATTATATATTGGCACATCTAAAGCGCATTCGCCATATGCGCATTTTGCAGGCTGGGTTACCAAACCATGGGAATAGAAAGAGAGTAAAGCCTTTGAACCCACATTAAATTGTCAATACAGATCTTAACGAAAACGACCTGGCCAATGCAGAGGGTAAACGTTCTTCAGATAACAGTAGCATTGTAGCCTACGCTATCGATAACAGTTGGCTGCGCGTTAACTTGGTCCTGTATCAATATTGAGACAACCGACAGCCAATATGCCGAAAGAAAAAAAAATTGTCTACACTCGCAAACCGCAACACCTAAAGACGTATGTTGGATAAAGCTGCATAATTTAATTGAAATGACTCGCCCACCTTGCAGAGCTGAAAATTCTCGGATTGGAGGGTCTCCTGCATCAAATTGTTCTCCGGGGCGCCCGACTGGACAGACGAAGCCGAGGAAGACGCCTGCTCCTTTAGGCCGTCTAGCACCTTCCTGATGTTAAACTTCTTCATTTTACCCCCGAAACACTGCAACGACGACGAACCAACCAACTGGGATCACCCGCTCAAGATAATGGGGTAAAGCCACTCTTTCGCTCTCTTCAGATTTCCTCCGTAAATTTCACATTTTAAATGGTGTTTTCACAGCTGTCTCCATGGTAAAAAAAAAGGGTTTCAGCCGTGCCCACCTCCGGTCGGGCTCGTTGACGCGCAATTTTTAAGTAAATTCTTTATTTGTTGTGTGGCTATGTTGCGTCGGTGTAATTTTCTCTGACTCCGTGTCCCACTGCGTCTCCGCTGCTCGTTCTCCGTTCTTCCTCCCCTCCCCTCTCTCTATTCTAGTCAACGCGGAAACGCAGTTGCAGCGGTGCTTCTGCGCATTTCAGCACCCGGATATTTCATTGAAGCGTCACAGAGGACTGTCATTTACCTATCATCTTCGCCTGCAACCGAGGCAGGATCTCTTTATCTCTCGTTCAATTCACCTCTCCGCCTGTTTTGGTGGGGGGGTCTGACTTATTTCCGGTCCCACCTCTATTTCAGGATCCCTTGTTCCCTCTCACTTACACGCACGCGACACGCGTGTAGACCAATTGTATTGACGCGCGCGCACATCCAGGGCAGGGTGAACAGCACCTGGTGATAAAATGCAGCTGTAGCATCAGGACAGGCACTGTGAGACAATCCGAATGCCTGCTTGCCAGCCGTGTAATGGCGTTCCCGTTGTTGCCCACACCGCACATGAATATTAAAACACCCCACCCACCGATCTCCTCCATTATACTTTGTGATCCCTGCTGATTTGATTCGCACCTTGCTTGTCTATGGGAAGCAGACGCAATCAAACATTCTTAATTCATTTTCATGGCTTGTCGTTTATTTATTGTTTTTATTTAACCCGGGTAGGTGGGCTGGGAACACATTCTCATTCACAGCAGCGACCCAGGGAGCAATCAGTGTTATCTGCTTTGCTCAGGGACACAAGGACAGATTTGTTTTCACTTCATTAGCACAAAGTAGTCAATGAAAGATGAAGCTTATAAGCTTTAGGAAGGGAGGGTCTCTTGTGCTGGAGTGACGTGGGCACCTGTGAACTGTCTGTTGGCACACTTACACCAGGTGGCGCACACACACACACACATACACACTCACATACACACACCTGAGTTAGACAGTGAATGGTAGGTAGCAGACAAACAGAAGCTCTGAAGCTGAAGTAACGGTTGTTTACAGATCCACACCTGATACCTTCTGGTCTGTTCTGCTCTACCCTTGGGAGCTCCATGTCTTTTCCTTCATCTCGCTCTGCTCAACATACCTTAGGGTTCACAACATGACACCTACGTGTCCCAGGGCACTCCGGTGGCCTGAGCCGCTACACATGATGTGCAGAAGCATGTGTACAAATCCAGCCCACTGCTCATTCTGCAACCAAGCGTTTTGGGGCACCGAGTGGAGCAGCGGCAAAGTCACTGCGTTACACTTAGTGGTGTCACTGCGTTACACTTAGTGGTGTCACTGCGTTACACTTAGTGGTGTCACTGCGTTACACTTAGTGGTGTCATTGCGAGACCAGGGTTTGAACCTCGCCTAGGGTTCCCGCAAAGGTGCAGCGCGATTGGCCTGCATCGTTCGTTTTTGGGGGATTAGTGTTGAATATGATTGCCTTGCGTTCCTTCTGGCGTATAAGGATTACGGTGTAGATTTCCTAATTGAGTGAGCAGCGTGATAAGAACCAGAACGACATTGGATGCGCTTCATATAATTTCTTCTGTATTTCAGTGACAACAATTCTGCAGGATTCACAAAATGTGGGAGGAAACATTTGATTTTTTGCTAAATGAGGTTGAGAAAAGTCCAAAAATATACAGACTTTCTATCTGTACCTTTCCAAAAATGTATACACACTCTTACGTGAAAATATTAAACATATATATTATGGACACATTTCTGCAAAAAATTGCATCTACATGGATTTGTGTGGATTCAGCTAAATAACAGTTTAGACATTCATCCCACCTGGTTAGGGCTGTGGTTTGGGATAGTAAAAAAACTAAAAAGAACAATTCTATTTAAAGGACGACTCCGAGATTTGAGGTGGATGCAGAATGTAAATAGCACCATGGGTCAGTTATGACAACTAAGAGCAATGAACCATGATGGACAGCTTCGCCTCCGTTTTGGTCCAGCGGCTGAAGCATAGAAACAGCTTGAAGAGACGCACCTGCGCAGATTTTGTGCGTGACTGTGAAAGTCTTACATCTCACTCATTTCAGCATCTGCGGTCCTACATCTCACTCATTTCAGCATCTGTGGTCCTACATCTCACTCATTTCAGCATCTGCGGTCCTACATCTCACTCATTTCAGCATCTGTTTTGCTGCTCAGGCCTAGATTACGTAGAGGAGTCAAACTTTACATCAGGCTAGTGGCATTCGCTGTGGTGATTGATGGTGATGTATCAAGGGAGTGAAACACTGCTTTCGTCTCTGTTGTTTGTGGGTTATGTTCATTCCTAGGCTGTCAATTTCACCCCCCCTCCCCCAAAAAAGATGTGTATTTCAGAATCAGAATCAGCTCTATTACCAAATAGGTTTACCCATACAAGGAATTGGCTTTGGTGCTATGGAGCATGACAGGAAACACAGTAAGAGGTATTCGGTTAAAAATAAAAATGAAACAGTAAAAATAAGATGTGCAAACATTTACTGTATAGGTAGAACGAAGTGCAATGTGCAAGAAGGAAGTCCAGAGAAGAGCATTCATGTAAGGCATTAAGTAGAATTTAGGGGCAGAGGGTGTTAGTCACATGGGGAGTCGTTGGGCCTTATTGATGAGGCAAGCTGCTGATAGGAAGAAACTGGTCTTGTGGCGTGAGGTGTTGGTTCTTATGGATCGTAGCCTCCTGCCGGATGGGAGTGGCTGAAACAGTTTGTGTCTAGGGTGGGCGAGGTCCGCCACAATCTTTCCTGCACGTCTCAGGGTCCTGGTTGCGTACAGGTCCTCGAGGGATGGCAGATTGCAGCCAATCACCTTCTCTGCTGATCTAATGATACGCTGCAGTCTGCTCTTGTCCTTGGCAGTGGCAGCAGCATACCAGATGGTGATGGAGGAGGTGAGGATGGACTCAATGATGGCTGTGTAGAAGTGCACCATCATTGTCTTTGGCAGGTTGAACTTCTTCAGCTGCTGCAGGAAGTACATCCTTTGCTGTTCTTTTTTGGTGTTGGAGATGGTGTTTTTCTCCCCCTTGAAGTCCTGGGTGATGATGATGACCAGGAAGCAAAAGGACTCAGCAATGATGACTGAGGAGTCACACAGGGTGATTGGGGGGGGTGGGGCTGGGTAATTCCTAAAATCCACAATCATCTCCACTGTCTTCAGAGCGTTAAGCTCCAGATTGTTCTGTCTGCACCAGTTCACCAGGTGGTCAATCTCCCACCTGTAGGCGGTCTCATCCCCACCAGAGATGAGCCCAATGAGGGTGGTGTCATCCGCAAACTTTAGCAGCTTGACGGATTGATGACAGGCGGTGAAGCAGTTTGTGTACAGGGAGAAGAGCAGGAAAGGAGCAGCCTTGAGGGGATCCAGTGCTGATGGTCCGGGGATCGGATACATGTTTCCCCAGCTTCACGCGCTGCCTCCTGTCAGACAGGAAGTCTGTTATCCACCAGCAGGTGGATTCAGGCACTTGCAGCTGGGAAACCTTGTCCTGCATCAGCGCTCGAATTATTGTATTAAAAGCAGAGTTGAAGTCCACAAACAGGATCCTGACACGTTGTTAATTGCAACGTCTACATACCTGTTGGCTCTGTAGGCAGACTGCAGGGGGTCCAGGAGAGGGTCGGTGATGGCTTTAATGTGAGGCAGCACAAGGTGTTCAAATGACTTCATGACCACAGAGGTCAGGGCGACAGGTCTGTAGTCGTTAAGTCCTGTGATCTTTGGTTTCTTGGGGACGGGGATGATGGAGGTCTTGAAGCAGGCTGGCACGTGGCATGTCTCCAGTGAGGTGTTAAATATGTCTGTCAACAACGGAGACAGCTGTAACAAACGTCAGTTTAAACTATATGGTTGTTATTTTTTAATGACACAAACATTAGACTTTGAAGCCTAAATTGAGTGAAAGCTTTTTCCTTTCGTTTTTTTTACCTCTGTAGTTTCTCTCAGATTTTCCCCAAACTCTTTCTCCAGATAAAACATTATTATAGAGCCTGGGAGTGCAATGTCATTTGTGCTATTTATAGATCCAGATTTCCGATTTGGCGTTCTGCATGGGCACGTCTAATGGTGAGCACGCCGGGAGAATGTGACACGTGCAAGTAACAGTAGATGTGCAGAACTAATAGGAGTTTTATAGTGTTTAAGAGATAATTATCTACAAATGCTTGAGTTGAGTTCTCCCCTCTATGTAAAGCACTGTTCTATAAATTCCACATAATAATTCCACAATTAGCATAATAATTTGATCGTTAGAAGACAGCTTTGAACGAGAAACAAAGAGAACATTTACCACAATTATATATCGATTTTCTAGGTAAGCATTGAAGGGGTTTTACAGAATATTTGCATAATTAACCCATAAACCACAGCGCTTAATCCAGGATAATAATATAGAGATGTGGAAAAGTCCCTTATTAGGTTATCTGTGTGTGTGTGTTTGTGAGTTTGTGTGTGCGTGTGTGTGCGTGTTTGGGTATAACATGATACTCATCCTTCCACCCTCACAGACACACAGCAGGGGATTGGAAGACCCTTAGCCACTCTGACATCAGTGATGTAATTTACCAGCATTGTGTGGTGGCCTGCACATTCATCTGGTGAACACTGTGTTTAGAATCAGACTGCTGTGTTTGTATGCTTTGATAAGGCCTTCAGTCGGGGCAGCTTTGCATTGTTCTCTTGAAGGGGGCAAAGTGCAAAGAGAAAGAAATCAGGAGAGATAGAGAGAAAGATCTGAAAAGAGAGAAAGAAATAGAGAAAGATCTGAAAAGAGAAAGAAATAGAGAAATATCTGAAAAGAGAGAGAGATTTAGAGGAAACTTCTGTGAAAATAAGATTTTTAGTCAAAAGATCCTTTTTCGAACAATACATATTTTTTTTTTTTTCCAATCTTCTCTACTCTTACTAATTAGTGCTTTGCACTTTAACTGTCCAACCATTGTATGTTGTGTGTGTCTACTTGCATGTTCCCGGATAGCTGATTAATGTGACTCTCATAAAACCAAGCGGCTCATTACGTCCCCAATCTGATTGGCCGTCCATGATGAAACCCAAGGGATGATGGTTATGACATCGCAGGAGCATATGGACCAATCACATTGCTTGGAGCAACCCCAGACGGTCATCCATCATCAGTTAGCTGAGTAACCCTGGGTAATGTGCAAATCCACAGAGATCTAATGGGACTGCGGCTGTTCATGTATATAGTTTGTTTGGTGTATGTATGGTCGATGGATATTCCATGGGTTATACAAAATCATGTCTTAGGTTGAACGAAAGAACTTCAACTGTGCCATCATAACACTCTCAAAGTTGTAATTTGTTTAAGAAATTGTTTAACTGTAGTGACCTCATGTATGGACATGTTTTCAGAGTAAGTCTTGATCATAAGCATTCAATTGGATTTAATGTTGCTGTTTATAGGGGATTTGGGCAGAGACAACCACTGATGTAAAAAATAATTTATTAAACGTATGACTATGTTAAAAAAAACACAAATGTAGATCAGATAAAAACAATGTTACTCTTGCTATAACGAGCTTCAAGAGTTCCTTGCACAAATCCCAATTTTCCAATTTCCTCTCTGATTTTGGAAAGGGAGGAAAACGATGTCCACTGACGTACCCATAGGGGCATTGCTTCCTACTCTGATCCTGTCTTTTCTCACCCAGGCCGAGAACCTAATTGAGCCTCTGACCAATTACATGAGCTGTTAGTTCCGGGTGGACATAGATTACCCTTTGGTTAATCCTCCCTATACAGCCTAGCCTAGCATGTAGCCACAAGGACCAGACAGCCTACACCTACGCCTGTACATTTGCATACATTACATGGACATAAATACATGAATATTCATAAACACAAGCTGCAAGGCACATGCTCACACTCAAAGAAACACACACACACACAAACACATGCACACTCAAGAGCACACACAGAAATATGCTCCAGGTGGAATATTTCTCAGGCACGTTTTTGGGTGATAACATATATATTTATACTCGGCAAAGACAGTCAAAAAGAGACAAATCTATTATTTTATTTATTTTCATGTGGGGACCAGAAAACCAAAAATAAAGAGTTTGCTAACCCTAATTCTATCCCTAACTTCAATATCATGTCCAACTCTAAACTTAACTTAACACGCACTAAGTCTTGTAGTTTTTCTTTCCAGCAAAAGATCCCTAAAAGGGCTAATGTTATATTTTGTGATATGTTATATGCCCATGTTATATGTTGTTATATGTTATATGCCCATGTTATATGTTGTTATATGTTATATGCCCATGTTATATGTTGTTATATGTTATATGCCCATGTTATAGGTGTTATATGTTATATGCCCATGTTATATGTTTTATATGTTATATGCCCATGTTATATGTTGTTATATGTTATATGCCCATGTTTTTGTTGTGACTGACCGGAAAATGTGTGTTTCAGATCCAGTCCGGTTTCACCCAGACCAGGAGCAGAACCATGGTGTCCAAACAGTGACTAACATGGAATGTGTGTGCCTGTGTGAGAGAGAGAGGATCTGGTGCTGAAACGGGCTAGATAGGTCAGCAGAACATAGAAGAGAGGCAACATGCCTGTGTGTGTTAGAACTGGCCCAACGCCAGGTCAGAGGTCAGACAGGTTAGACGGGCACGGAGGACAACAGGGGGCGTCTGTGGGTGCGACCTTGCTACCTTGATTGACAGGTGTACTTAATCTAGCAGATTACAACTCTCCGGAGAGTACGATCTCATGACCTGACAATCCCAACGACACACTGCCGCCATCCCACAATGCACAGCAGCGGGCCCTAACGAGGAAGGCGCTCACACCCCCACCCGGGCCCCAAGGGCATTGCAGGTTAATGATTCGCCGTCCTTGTTGGACCGCTTAATTGTCTGCTTAATGGTCGGATAGGGGGTGTGTTCAATGTCACTTGTGCTCTGATATACATGCCTGCGTATAAATGTGTGGATGTATTGCGTAAATGTGTATGGGTATAGTGTGTTATATAGTGTGTGTGTGTATGGATGTAGTGCATGTGTGTCGGTGTAATATGCGTATAAATGTGTGTGGATATAGTATGTGTGTAAATGTCTCTTAAAATTGTATGTGTGTTAATGCCTGTGGATGTAGTTTGTGTGTAAATGTGTGTGGATGCAGTATGTTTGTAAATCTGTGTGAATTTAGTATATTTGTACATGTGTGGATCTAGTCTGTGTTTCAATGTGTGTAAATATAGTATGTGTGTAAACATGTGAAGATGTAGTCTGTGTTTCAATGTGTGGATATAATATGTGTGTAAACAGCAGACTGAACTAAAGCAAAATACAAAGAACATGTAGTGCATCCACTTGAAAACTGAATTAAACAAAGACAAACCGTGAGCGTTGTGTAACACAAACAATAAACAATAAACCACACAGAGTGTGGTGAAAACCCTAACCTAAGTAGACTCCCCAATCAGAGTCAACTGAATGCAGCTGCTCTGACTGGGGAGCCCACAGCGGCATGGAGAAGGCTAGAGGCCTCTCCATGGGTCATGCTCTGAAACGGCCAGGGGCCCGCAGCCAGGGCATGACAATGTCTGTAGACATAGTATGGGTGTAAATGTCTGTGGATATAGTATGTGTGTAGATGTGTGTGGAGGTTGTTTGTGTGTAAATGTGTGTTTCCGTAGTGTGTGTGTAAATGTGTGTGGATGTAATATGTGTGTAAATGGTGTGGATGTAGTTTGTGTGTGGATGTAGAATGTCATCACACAGAACCTCATAAATATTAGATTTATGAATAGAGGCATGTATATTAAAACATCATAAAGACTTTATTAAAACCATGGCACTTTAAAATAATGGCCAAACCACTTGTAAAATAATGACACCTGTTTGAAGTTTTATGTACAGGGAAAAAAAGAGTAAAGTAAAGAAGAAATAATATTTAGAGCCTTAAACATTTTGCGGTAATAGAAATCTGTGTAGGTCTGAGAGGTTTAAAGAATCTGGTAACAGCTCCACCTTTCCCTCTGAAACTCTACATGTCAGATTCAACGTATTACTTCGAACTTTGACTGATCAAATCCTGGTGGATCTTAAAACATCTTTTAACAATTCTGGATCAGGTCTTAACCCTCACTGAGGAGGCGGGACAAAATGTGGGAAACAATTCTTCGATGCTGACCTGGTAACGCGGCTAGTTTAACCAGCCATATGCCAACCAATTTAAATGGATGAATACAAAAAAGGTCAAGTTCCAGTGGTGATCTGGAGATGGTGAGAGGTGGAAAGAGAGAATATGAATGCATGACAGAGAGACTCAAACCAAGGTGTTTGGTTTGCATAGCTAGGGTTAAGATTGCGCATGAGTGCTTCTTTGTGTGCGTGTGTGCTGGGTATATAATGTGTGTGCCTACATGTGTGAATGTGTCTGGGTGGGTATATAATGTGTGGTTAAATAATGTGTGTGTATATAATGCGTGGGTGTATATTGTGAGGGTATATAATGTGTGGTAAATAATGTGTGTGTATATAATGTGTGGTAAATAATGTGTATGTATGTAATGTGTGGGTGTATAACGTATGGGTATATAATGTGTGTGTATATAATGTGTGTGTATATGTCACGGTGTTGTAGTGTGGCGGAACCATACGCGGACATTTTGTAAATAAAGTAAAGGTGATTTAATCCAATTAAACAAACAGATAAACTGACAAGTACTGTAAACGGTAAATGAAAGGTTTAAACAAACATAAACAAAATACAAATAACATGTAGCGTATCTACTTGAATTGAATTAAATGAAAGACAAACCGTGAGCTGTTGAGACATTCACAAACAATAAACCACCCCGGGTGTGGCTGGAAACTGAACCTAAGTAGGCTCCCCAATCAGAGTCAACTGAATGCAGCTGCTCTGACTGGGGAGCCCACAATGGCATGAAGAGGGTTAGAGGCCTCACAAATAGTCTTGCCCTGAAATGGCCAGGGGCTCGCAGCCAGGGCATGACAGTATATAATGAGTGGGTGTATAATGTGTGTATAACGTATGGTTATATAATGTGTGTGCCTACATTTGTGAATGCGTCTGCGTGGGTATATAATGGGTGGTTAAATAATGTGTGTGTATATAATGTGTGGGTATATATTGTGAGGGTATATTATGTGTGTGTATAACGTATGGGTATATAATGTGTGTGTTTATAATGTGTGGGTGTATAATGTGTGTATAACGTATGGGTATATAATGTGTGTGCCTACATGTGTGAATGTGTCTGGGTGGGTATATAATGTGTGGTTAAATAATGTGTGTGTATATAATGCATGGGTGTATATTGTGTGTGTATATAATGTGTGGGTATATAATGTGTTGGTGTATAATGTGTGGGTGTATAATGTGTGTATAACGTATGGGTATATAATGTGTGTATATAATGTGTGGGTATATAATGTGTTGGTGTATATGTGTGGGTGTATAATGTGTGTATAACGTATGGGTATATAATGTGTGTGTATATAATGTGTGGGTATATAATGTGTTGGTGTATAATGTGTGGGTGTATAATGTGTGTATAACGTATGGGTATATAATGTGTGTGTATATAATGTGTGGGTATATAATGTGTTGGTGTATAATGTGTGGGTGTATAATGTGTGTATAACGTATGGGTATATAATGTGTGTGTACATAATGTGTATGAATATAATGTGTGTTTTTAATGTGTGTGTATATAATGTGTGGGTATATAATGTGTTGGTGTATAATGTGTGGGTGTATAATGTGTGTATAACGTATGGTTATATAATGTGTGTGTATATAATGTGTGGGTATATAATGTGTTGGTGTATAATGTGTGGGTGTATAATGTGTGTATAACGTATGGGTATATAATGTGTGTGTACATGATGTGTATGAATATAATGTGTGTTTTTAATGTGTGTGTATATAATGTGTGGGTATATAATGTGTTGGTGTATAATGTGTGGGTATATAATGTGTGTGTGCAGCAGACTCGGGATGCCACGCAACACCGGCTGGTTAGTCTTGGTTAGTGGTTGGTATCAGAGCCAATAATCAGCCGAGACGATAAGCCTCCAATCAGCAGGCTCACTGGGAGGAGGCTGAAACAGTGATTAAAGGAAAGGGCGCTGGCACACTGGGCCGCCAGCCGAGCCCCAGTCACGCTGAGGAACTGGGAGTCGAAGGAGCCAGAGGAGCGTCCTCGGGGTAACAAAAACAAACGTGCAGTCGAACGTCAGGCAGTGTGGAAGAACTCGGCAGCACTGCTGAGGGACGAGCTGTCGCTATGACGAACGGGTGTTCCGTTACGTGGTTATCTCTAGACAGTGGGGCACATTAACTGAAATTGTATTGCCTCGATTGAATGCCGCTCACGGTTCTGATCGAGTTGACAGGAATTAGTGATGACACTGGACACTGACCACCAAGTCTTTGTTGATAAATACCCTGGGTCAGGTTTCGGTCCCAGTGGTCCACACAGCAGGCATGGGAAAGAGATAGGGGAGGGACACTGCTCGTCGCACGCCTCATTGGTGCTTCACATCCTGGTATCTCTGTCCCTGGCTGTTGATAATGATTACCAATAACGCCAACTTGACAGTTTGGCAAATCGACCAGCAAATCCCTCTGGAAACATGCGTGTCTTCCACGCAACTCAAAAGCCGAGATCAATGCCTGACTTCATCTGTCTCTGACCAATGACCAAATCAGAGTGTTTCCCAGACACATGCAAAACACTTGGGTGTAGCAATTGGAACAAATGTCCTTGTTAGCCTCCAATTGCAAGTTGGGTTTTCCTATGTGATTTATAGAAGGGAATTTTATTGACAGGGTTTTGTAGTTGGTAAAGTATCTGAGGATGATTGTGAAGAAGGAGGATGAGGATTAGAAAGAAAAAGGTGAAGGTTGCGAGGAAGCAAGAGAAAACAAATTTGAGGGGATTAGAAAACATGCAAAATGTGTCATAATTGCAATGGTTAAGCTCATCTATTTATTTGAAAAAGGGGCCAAAGGATTATATTCAAGTAATTTTGCAGACAGACTTGTAAAGACCGACTTTAAATGAACACATTTAAATAACAGAAACCACCTTTTTATTCTATGTAAATGTAATTACTTCACAAAACAGGTTAGAAAGTATTCCATGCTTCCTTCAATTTACTTACACAAATCCAATTTGGTTGTTCACACAAGCGCAATGCAATCATTTGTCAATAAGGCAGTGCAATGTTGATTCTTTTTCTACTAACTAGTCTTCTGACCAATCAGATCAATTCTAAAAAAGCTCTAATCTGAAAAGATGGTGTGTGGCCCAAAAAAGATTCTATTCCAGAAAAAACGCTTTACCCATTTAAGTATTTTTCTTAAAATTATTCTTCATCTCTTTAATGGTGAAGAGCAATTTATGTCATGATGTTCCACCTTTTTTTCAGTGACTTGGATTTGGAAGCACCTTCCCAACTCTTATTTCGCATTAGGAGAAATAATATGTATTTATTTAGCGTGTGGGTTACAGGCAGAGGTAGGGGACTCTATTGTGTGATGGTGTTAATGTTGCGTGGTCCCACGCATTCAACCGTCACATGGCACATTCTCCCTGCAGTGACCCTGAGTCTACGTAGACACTGGAACCGAGAATTTAGGATTCCAAAAGTCATCTTGATTCTTGCTTTTGTTGAATAAAGAGATGCGTTAAAGCGCCTCCTTCCCCTGGAGTAAGATTTGCTTATGGGGTCACCGGAGAAGAGACCAGGGGGAGAATCCTGGGTGAGTCATACAGAAAATGCCTGGGGAGTTGAGAACTGGTTCAGCCCGGGTCCAGGGTTGGTGTCATACAAGGTTCTCCTGCACACTGGTGCTCTAGCGACTCTTTACGGTAGGTTGGGGGTTCTGCGTGCTCAGTTGTGGATGTTGTTCTCTTCCAAGCACATAGCAGTTGGCGATCACTTCCTGGTTAAAAAAGTAGTGTGATAAAAAGCTCCTTCATTTGTTTCAGAGGTTCTTTGACATGAGGGTCATTTACAATACAGCACCATTGATATGGAAAATCGTCAGGATGAATTTGGTTATTTGCATAGCACCCTACATCCCACGCAGGGTAGGTCCTGGTCAGTGTCAGGACAGTCCACAAGATTATACAGGAACGGTTGCTGGAGGGCCAGTAGAGGGCGATCTTGCCTCTGGCATAAATATTAAATCCTAATGCCCAAGGCTGGGGATATTGCCCTGCCTAAGGAAATCATCCTTTGGATTGTGGAGTGTGGTCACTTCAACATCCCATGGCTCTTCTTGTAAGAGTGTTAACCCCCACCTCATCATTATAACCACTTAATAATCTGCCTCTTCCATTTGGCTCAGGCAGCCTGTTTCCTTACCCCATGATAACAGACATTATAGGTACTAAATGTATGCAATCAATAATGCATGTATGTTGCTGTGAAGAAGAGTTTCAGCTGAATGACTTTTTCATTATTTTACTTTGGCTTATTGTTATGACGTTAGTATCAAATGGAACGGCTACCTAGTGTACCGGCAAATTCTGTAAAAGTCTTCCGTGATTATGTGGACAGCCTCATGGCCACGGAATGCAAAACACGTAATTGGTCACCAGAACAGGATAACGTCAAGTTAACCTGCTGTAATAGGGTGCGAAGTGGCTTTAGAGCTGTACAAAATTCTGGTTTGACAAATCTCGTAAACTCACTAATCTTTCTTTCATGAATACTCCCCAGATCATAGAACGGCCTGCTTAAACACTTCCTGATATAACTTTAATATTTCTGGTGAAGATAAGTAACATTCCACAGATAGATAAAGAGTCTACCCACCAATACTAAAACAACCCTCCATGGAGAAGGAGAGGGTGTCCTGAAAGTGAGACATCTTATTACCAAGAGCATGTCCATATCTATATAGTGACTATCCACGCCTCTAGTGTTAAATGAGGGGCTTCATTATATCCAATGATGGCTTTTCATTACGGCTCCTCCGGCCCTCAATGGGGCCACACGGTCTCAGAACCCTTCATGGGCAGACTGACAGCTTCACACTCAAAGAGTAAAGTCACTGGTCAAACAAAATCCCTGCAGACTGTGATATAAACTGCTTGCCACTCTCAAGTCATTCCTAGAACGACGTGTCCATTATCTGTCGGTCCGTTTATCTTCTTCGTGGTTCGCTTTGAAGTGTACATGCACGGTCACACACACCACCGCTCAGTAAAACCACATCTGACCAAGCAGGCAGGCCAGAAACACACCCGAAAACACACAAAAATGACATCCGTGGGACGTCTACGTCCAGGTTGTATTGCCTTTCACCAACCTACTCAGAGACAAGAAGGCAGAGGGCCTAGTCAGCATATAATCAGGAATATTCACCAGCGGACGGGACACACTGAAGATGAGTGGAACACACTCAAACACATTAGTCCCATTTGATCTTCTGAGTGACAGACAGCTGTCCATCCCATTTTCAACCAAGAAAGCAGCTATAAGACGCATCTAGAGGACACGGGGAATGACCGCTGCATGTCCCCAATCTAAACTTTTAGATACACACTTGGTTGGTTGACATTGGGTCCGGCCCCCCCCCCCCCACAAAGCGAGCCACTGTTAAGGGAGTGATGGGGGTTCAATGGGAATCGTATATCTGCAAAAATAGATATCATAGGATGGTCATTGGGGTGGAAAATGAACTTGTTGCTTCCCCTTCTACAGCATTCGGTGGATGGCCATACGTAACCACCCTTTACGTTGTTCTCCGTATTAATACATGAAGTAATGAAGTATTGTAGTAAATTACTGTAATATTAGTACTTACTCATGTTTCTGAGAATGTATACTACCTTTGTGAGTGTGCTGTAGTATTTCCTGCAGACAATACTGTAATACTGTGTGAAATCTTGCTTAATCATTTCACAGTTTCGTTTCAGGAACTCTACACGATAATCCTTGAAAGTGCAAACTGTCCATTGACTGTAGATATATTTGACATTGCTTCTGCTCTTTTGCATGACCTTTAGGGAACCCAATACACAGGATAGGCTGGGATTTAGGTTGTTGAGAATGTGTGAGACATATAATATCAGAAAAACAATAGTATGCTACAAAGGTCTAGATGAAGTGTAACCTGTTTGAAAGGTCTTGGTGGTTATCGCTCTGTGCGCTAATAACGTTCCTTTTGGTGGCTTCACTCTGAGACCTTTTTCAAGGGTCCCAGCTTTTACAGCAATGGTTTTGGGTGACTGGTTGGTGTGTTCAGGGGACCCCTGTGATACCTCCATATAACAAAAGGAGACAGAGTATGCACGGCATGGCAAGCTGAGTGTGAAGCATGGTTTACAGTTTTACAATATAACTATTTATTTTAAGCACCACAGATACTATAGAATACCCTCACATTCAACAGAAAGTAGCCTACTAAAGAAATCCATCCGAGGGTCTGTGTGAACACGCTCCAATATGTCTGGAAAGCTCATTCTGTGTTTGTCAAAACCCTACCTGTTCACCTGAGGTGAAATGTGAAAATACAAATGTAATGCATTGATCTGAGGAGAAGGCGTCTACTCCTTCCCTGCGTCTCCTTTTTGCCAGCTGTGACTTTGTTGTTGCGTTTTGGACATTCAGCGGTTTCTTCATTCCCTTTTGTTTTGCCACTCATTTATTTGACATCTTGCAGTACTCTCGCTCCTGTGTGTCCATTATCTGTCGGTCCGTTTATCTTCTTCGCGGTTCGCTTTGAAGTGTACATGCACGGTCACACACACCACCGCTCAGTAAAACCACATCTGACCAAGCAGGCAGGCCAGAAACGCACCCGAAAACACACAAAACGGCACTCTGCGCTGTGAGGTGAGCATGGGGGAGGAGAGGTGGAGATGTCCGGCTCAGGGGAAGGTGAGAAAGGAAGGGGAAAGGGGGAGGGAGAGCGCGGAGAGGGTGAGATGGGAAAACGGCAAAGCCGGTCAGCATTTCTTTGTTGCTCGCCTGGGTTGCCGTCCAGCTTTCATCATCTTGGCCAAGGTGAACAGGACCGAGCAAACCGGGGGGAGGGTGAGAAAGTCTGTCCGGAGGTGTCGGATTACTGCAGTAAAACCTTGGGCTCAATCCCGGAAGGCTACCTTTGGCGTTCTGGTGCGATCGTTCCATCAACATCAAGGCCCTGGCACTGAAAGCGACTGTCGCTTTCTCCGGTCTCCGTGGGGTTTGGCGGAGCTTGGTCCCCCCTCTAAGACTGTACTCCCCGGAGGATTAATTCCTCAGAGGTCCGTGCGGCATCGCAATGTGGAGCCAGTGATCTTAATGGACCTCTCTCACCTCACTGAGTCCACAGAAGTCTGCGTGAGCACGCCAACCGACCCAACATGTATTACATAAAACAATGTGCCTGCGAGACCTTGTTAAAAGCTCTTTACATAATCACTGGAGTATGTGACTCAGTGAATGTCTAAGTGTGTCAGGAGGATGGAGTCAGAGGACGGATTGATTGGCAGGTGAATAAGTCATCCTGTTGTTCTTCCTTTACTCCCCTGGTCAAAGACTAGAAGTATTAAAGAGAAAACCTTTTGACAGGCCATTCCAGGTAGTTCCACAGAGGACAGATGACTAGACCTTTTTTCTCTCTATGTCTCCCGGTGCTCCGAAGGTAGAGAAAGATGTTCCTGAAGCGCTCACATAATTTACGGATGTCTTTGAGTGTGTGTGTGTGTGTGGGTAGATTCTGTTTCACTTGATTTCATCATCCTCTATGTCTACACCTCCAATCAAAGCGCACACAGAAACCAACACACACGACCGAACATCCCTTCCGCTCAAGTTAGTTCCAGACGGTACCTACAAAATACTTGTCATGAACACTACAGCTGCCGATTAAAAGGGCAACTATGCAATTAAAACGGTTACATCGTTCGGTTATAACATGCTGAGGACAGGTTTGCCGTCGTGTTTATAACGGAGTGGAAGAAGGCGAGTTAACGAATCTAAAAGGAGAAAAACACAGGGGGGTCTGCCAAGCACACAAGGAGAAACGGAGAATAACAATGATGATATATAAAGGAAAAGCAAGGGGCAGAGCAGACGGGGGGGGGGGGTGTTGGAGGAGTGCTCTGTGCCTGGAACAGGGCTTAGGGGATTTGCTCTGTCATGCGACTACAGGAAAAAATAAAGGTGGTGTAGGCTGGATGTGTCCAGACAGCCAGGCCAAACCCACACACACACGTACAAGCAGACCAGTACAAGGCTGTTGTTACGGTCTACCCTTAGCATGTCAAACGCTAGGTAACAATCACCCAACAACACGCGTCACACATACTAACAGCGTTACAACATACCACTCAACGTGGTCACCTGTTGCAACTTTGCCTGCGATGTTGACACGGTTACCTGACAAGGACTGTTGGCTTGTAGAGTCACCTCAGGGATCACTATGAACAATACCCCCATGCCCCGCATTCCCACACCTCTAAAGATTCCAGAATATTCCAGAATGACTTAAGGTGAGCTATTGATGACCAAACGATGGATTACCTTTGCATCGTTGACTCAACCTGTGTATTACGGACACACACATGCCGGTAAGTGCATGCGTTGGCACAGGATGAAAATAATAATTGTCAACCTTGAGAATCACAAAGCATTTAGAGGGCATTCTATTACAATGCTGATAATCATTTATAAAGTTTCAACACCACTAGATGGCATTATTGTGCCTTCAATTTCAATGTGACCTCCCACTCTCCAACAGTCTCCTAACAAGGCTCTGTTGAAGCCTTTTTGAACACTAGAAATGCTTTCCTTCTGACCTTCCATGTTCAATCCGTAATCTAGGTTGGTTAGGTGGTACTAAGGCAGTCATTTGCTTTCGAATATACAGTCATTTCCTAGATCTGCGTTTATCTCAAAGAAGGAAATGTCTTAAAAGTATTCAACCAGAGCCATATGCAAGTTGTGCCATATGTGCTGCAAGAAAATTAAAAAAGTCTTTGACTTTGAGACATGACGTAAAGGACAAGTAAAGATTGTACTTTGAAGAAACTGACTATTTGTTTTTGGCTTGAAAAGTCAATAGAACGCTGTCCCCTACGAATTCAACTCAATTGATGGAATGACAGTGATTACAAGGAAAAAAGTAAGTAAAGAAAGGAAATCAAAACAGGAAGTCTACCCATTCATCTGCACTGGGAAGTCACTGAATAAACTTGACTGGAATTATAAATTCTTGTTTCGTTTTTCTTGCTTCTGGTTCCCAACTAAGCCTTTTTTGCGTCGCAGAGTGAACACACCCCATGCTTGCCTGCCATTAACATCACACCCACTGATAAGAAAGAGGGGGTCTTTAGGAACGAACCAAACCAAGCAGTAATACAATTTGTCCCAGGGCAGTCTTAACCAATCTTAATCAATCAATCAGCAAGTCAATCAACCCATTGAGGTTTGGTTGCATCTAACACTTGTGGCCTCCGGTGATCCGGTCAATACAGTGACCTTCAAAACAAAATGATTAATACAAAAGTCAAAAGAAAAATGTGTAGTCACTGGCATTTTCAAGAGTAGGGAGATCAATATTTGAGGGAATTATTGCATTTTCCATTTCAGTTATGGGGATGTCTGCAACAAGCAATATAATTTATTGTATGGGCTCTATATATAAGCAACTCAAGCTTACCAGAATTGTGAATGTGATCTTTTTACACAAAAATATTTTCTAAACACTAACTTGAAGACTGACGTGAAGTGAATTTCCCGCTTGATAAAAATGCTCTGTATCAAATAAATGACTCCTATTGGACAACAGTCAAGAAGGATGACTATGGGCTGGCCTTGATGGCAGTGCCCAATGGATTCGCTTCTTCGAGTCTGCTTGCCAGGTGGTTGGATGTTTTTCTCTAGTCGGCCTGCTTGGCCGTATCTTCCTGCCCTGCAATGTATCGGCTCTGTAACGCCTCTAGGGCCATCCGCGTTAACTGACGCTGCTCTTTACTTGTCCCCTGGACAGAGAAACAAGGTGGAGAGGATGGAGGAACAAATGGAGATGGTAAACAAATATCCCTTTGCCTCATAATGTCGTAACATCAACAGGCTTTGATAATGCACACAACTCTTATCAACGCCATACCAACCTGCATGCCGTCAAAGATCTCCAGCTGGCATCTCATCAGCTCTTGCCTGTTAGCCTTGTCCAGCCGCCGGCGTTCCAGGACCATCTCTCTTTCAAGTTTCCAGCTCTGCATATGCTCAAAGCGCTCCCTCCGCTGGGTCTCCTCTATCTCCTTGGTCTTTAGCACAGGAACCTCAAGCTGCCTCCTGCACACGGCAATATGCTAAGTTAGTTAGCACACAAGGCAATATGCTAAGTTAGTTAGCACACAAGGCAACAAGCCATACAAAAGTGACCTTTTATGGCCCCCTCAAACTCACATCTGAACCTAAAAGCCACTTGTTATAGCAACTTTCAAACAAGGGAGTCCTTATGCAACGTATTATTAACTAGAACATACAATCAGTAAGCTCTGGACCTCATGGTGTAAGAGTTGACAATAGCCCTATTGGCACAATTTCAAGCTGTGAAGTTAAATAGGGAAACAAGCCAAGCTTAATGGTACATTCTTAACATTAGCATACAGGGAAACATTCTGAGTTGATAATGCATTTTGTACTAGCTGATAAGTAGTTTACATCCGGCCATATAATTATATTTCATTGCAATCTCAAATGCTTCTAGTAAATGAATGTAGTAAAACACAATATTGAGGACAATATTTAGGACATTCAGCGTGAATTTCAGAGGCTAATATAACTGTAATCTGTGTGTTCGCACTTATACAGAATATTATCAGTTTTTAATTGTTAACTTGTTATTTCTTTTTACATTTTAAATAAAAAAGCTAAACAAGACGTCTCTTTTAGGTGATCTGAGCCACAATAGCCAGCTCACCAAACAATTAGAGAAAGAAACACCACACAACACAGTATCAGTGAACAGTAATGCAAGGAGAATTTAAACAATAGTTAAATTGACATAGCGCGACAGGACATCTTCTGCATACACTCTAAATAGAAAATGGTACTTGGAGGATCCTGTAGGGATTCTTTACTGAAACAGTGGAGAACCCCTAAAAGCTTTTAAATAAAAAAAATATGAAGCGTATTTCAAAGCACTTCTTTTAATGGTTCCTCAAATAACGACTGGAAAAACGTACCACTTAAAAACAAAGGGCCGGAGGAGGGGTGAGTATGGTGAGATCTGGTGAAGGTTAAGGGCCGGAGGAGGGGTGAGTATGGTGAGATCTGGTGAAGGTTAAGGGCCGGAGGAGGGGTGAGTATGGTGAGATCTGGTGAAGGTTAAGGGCCGGAGGAGGGGTGAGTATGGTGAGATCTGGTGAAGGTTAAGGGCCGGAGGAGGG